>CAXDIW010000301.1:3000000-3159000 GCA_963989415.1 Cerceris ruficornis | reverse complement strand
ATTCGCCAATTTTTTGTTCTTCAAGTTTAAGTAAACTACGATCCCCATTGTTAATCCCTTAACGGAAATTATTTGTAACTTGCGACAAGTAGAACAATGAGTGGAACAGGTAGACGGTTGAAATCAATGTATATATTGCTTCTATATAGTCTAAGAAACATATATGCAAATCATCCAAACAGTACCATTCGCCAATTTTTTGTTCTTCAAGTTTAAGTGAACAATGAGCCCCATTGTTAATCCTTTATCGGAAATTATTTGTTACTTTCGACAAGTAGAACAGTGAATGGAACAGGTAGACGGTTGAAATGTTTGTATATATTGCTTCTATATAGTATAAGAAACATATATGCAAAGCATCCAAACAGTACAATTCGCCAATTTTTTGTTCTTCAAGTTTAAGTGAACAATGAGCCCCAATGGTTAATCCGTTATCGGAAATTATTTGTAACTTTCGACAAGTAGAACAATGAATGGAACAGGAGGACTGTTGAAATCTTTGTATATGTTGCTTCTATATAGTCTAAGAAACATATATGCAAAGCATCAAAACAGTATCATTCGCCAATTTTTTGTTCTTCAAGTTTAAGTGAACTACGAGCCCCATTGTTAATCCTTTAAAGGAAATTATTTGTAAATTTCGACAAGTAGAACAATGAATGGAACAGGTAGACTGTTGAAATCATTGTATATATTGCTTCTATATAGTCTAAGAAACATATATGCATAGCGTCTAAACAGTACAATTCGCCAATTTTTTGCTCTTCAAGTTTAAGTGAACTACGAGCCCCATTGTTAATCCTTTAAAGGAAATTATTTGTAAATTTCGGCAAGTAGAACAATGAATGGAATAGGTAGACGGTTGAAAACATTGTATATATTGCTTCTATATAGTCTAAGAAACATATCTGCAAATCATCCAAACAGTACAATTCGCCAATTATTTGATCTTCAAGTTTAAGTGAACTACGAGCCCCATTGTTAATACTTTAACGGAAATTATTTGTAACTTGCGACAAGTAGAACAATGAATGGAACAGGTAGACGGTTGAAATCAATGTATATATTGCTTCTATATAGTCTAAGAAACATATATGCAAAGTATCCAAACAGTACCATTCGCCAATTTTTTGTTCGTCAAGTTTAAGTGAACAACGAGCCCCATTGTTAATCATTTAAAGGAAATTATTTGTAAATTTCGACAAGTAGAACAATGATTGGAACACGTAGATGGTTGAAATCTTTGTATATATTGCTTCCATACAGCCTAAGAAACATGTACGCAAAGCATCCAAACAGTACCATTCGCCAATTATTTCATCTTCAAGTTTAAGTGAACTACGAGCCCCATTGTTAATACTTTAACGGAAATTATTTGTAACTTGCGACAAGTAGAACAATGAGTGGAACAGGTAGACGGTTGAAATCAATGTATATATTGCTTCTGTATAGTCTAAGAAACATATATGCAAAGCATCCAAACAGTACAATTCGCCAATTTTTTGTTCTTCAAGTTTAAGTAAACTACGATCCCCATTGTTAATCCCTTAACGGAAATTATTTGTAACTTGCGACAAGTAGAACAATGAGTGGAACAGGTAGACGGTTGAAATCAATGTATATATTGCTTCTATATAGTCTAAGAAACATATATGCAAATCATCCAAACAGTACCATTCGCCAATTTTTTGTTCTTCAAGTTTAAGTGAACAATGAGCCCCATTGTTAATCCTTTATCGGAAATTATTTGTAACTTTCGACAAGTGGAACAATGAATGGAACTGGTAGACGGTTGAAATCATTGTATGTATTGCTTCTATATAGTCTAAGAAACATATATGCAAAGCATCCAAACGGTAACATTCGCCAATTTTTTGTTCTTCAAGTTTAAGTGAACTACGAGCCCAATTGTTAATCCTTTATCGGAAATTATTTGTAAATTTCGACAAGTAGAACAATGATTGGAACACGTAGACGGTTGAAATCTTTGTATATATTGCTTCCATATAGTCTAAGAAACATGTACGCAAAGTATCCAAACAGTACCATTTGCCAATTGTTTGTTCTTCAAGTTTAAGTGAACTACGAGCCCCATTGTTAATCCTTTAAAGGATATTATTTGTAAATTTCGACAAGTAGAACAATGAATGGATCAGGTAGACGGTTGAAATCATTGTATATATGGCTTCTATATAATCTAGGAAACATATATGCAAAGCATCCAAACAGTACAATTCGCCAATTTTTTGTTCTTCAAGTTTAAGTGAACTACGAGCCCCATTGTTAATCCTTTAACGGAAATTAATTGTAACTTTCTACAAGTAGAATAATGATTGGAACAGGTAGACTGTTGAAATCATTGTATATATTGCTTCTATATAGTCTAAGAAACATATATGCAAAACATCCAAATAGTACAATTCGACAATTTTTTGTTCTTCAAGTTTAAGTGAACAATGAGCCCCATTGTTAATCCTTTATCGGAAATTATTTGTTACTTTCGACAAGTAGAACAGTGAATGGAACAGGTAGACGGTTGAAATGTTTGTATATATTGCTTCTATATAGTATAAGAAACATATATGCAAAGCATCCAAACAGTACAATTCGCCAATTTTTTGTTCTTCAAGTTTTAGTGAACAATGAGCCCCAATGTTTAATCCGTTATCGGAAATTATTTGTAACTTTCGACAAGTAGAACAATGAATGGAACAGGAGGACTGTTGAAATCTTTGTATATGTTGCTTCTATATAGTCTAAGAAACATATATGCAAAGCATCCAAACAGTACAATTCGCCAATTTTTTGTTCTTCAAGTTTAAGTGAACTACGAGCCCCATTGTTAATCCTTTAAAGGAAATTATTTGTAAATTTCGACATGTAGAACAATGATTGGAACACGTAGATGGTTGAAATCTTTGTATATATTGCTTCCATACAGCCTAAGAAACATGTACGCAAAGCATCCAAACAGTACCATTCGCCAATTTTTTGTTCTTCAAGTTTAAGTGAACTACGAGCCCCATTGTTAATCCCTTAACGGAAATTATTTGTAACTTGCGACAAGTAGAACAATGAGTGGAACAGGTAGACGGTTGAAATCAATGTATATATTGCTTCTATATAGTCTAAGAAACATATATGCAAATCATCCAAACAGTACCATTCGCCAATTTTTTGCTCTTCAAGTTTAAGTGAACTACGAGCCCCATTGTTAATCCTTTAAAGGAAATTATTTGTAAATTTCGGCAAGTAGAACAATGAATGGAATAGGTAGACGGTTGAAATCATTGTATATATTGCTTCTATATAGTCTAAGAAACATATCTGCAAATCATCCAAACAGTACAATTCGCCAATTATTTGATCTTCAAGTTTAAGTGAACTACGAGCCCCATTGTTAATACTTTAACGGAAATTATTTGTAACTTGCGACAAGTAGAACAATGAATGGAACAGGTAGACGGTTGAAATCAATGTATATATTGCTTCTATATAGTCTAAGAAACATATATGCAAAGCATCCAAACAGTACCATTCGCCAATTTTTTGTTCGTCAAGTTTAAGTGAACAACGAGCCCCATTGTTAATCATTTAAAGGAAATTATTTGTAAATTTCGACAAGTAGAACAATGATTGGAACACGTAGATGGTTGAAATCTTTGTATATATTGCTTCCATACAGCCTAAGAAACATGTACGCAAAGCATCCAAACAGTACCATTCGCCAATTATTTCATCTTCAAGTTTAAGTGAACTACGAGCCCCATTGTTAATACTTTAACGGAAATTATTTGTAACTTGCGACAAGTAGAACAATGAGTGGAACAGGTAGACGGTTGAAATCAATGTATATATTGCTTCTGTATAGTCTAAGAAACATATATGCAAAGCATCCAAACAGTACAATTCGCCAATTTTTTGTTCTTCAAGTTTAAGTAAACTACGATCCCCATTGTTAATCCCTTAACGGAAATTATTTGTAACTTGCGACAAGTAGAACAATGAGTGGAACAGGTAGACGGTTGAAATCAATGTATATATTGCTTCTATATAGTCTAAGAAACATATATGCAAATCATCCAAACAGTATCATTCGCCAATTTTTTGTTCTTCAAGTTTAAGTGAACAATGAGCCCCATTGTTAATCCTTTATCGGAAATTATTTGTAACTTTCGACAAGTAGAACAATGAATGGAACTGGTAGACGGTTGAAATCTTTTTATATATTGCTTCTATATAGTCTAAGAAACATATATGCAAAGCATCCAAACAGTACCAGTCGCCAATTATTTGATCTTCAAGTTTAAGTGAACTACGATCCCCATTGTTAATCCCTTAACGGAAATTATTTGTAACTTGCGACAAGTAGAACAATGAGTGGAACAGGTAGACGGTTGAAATCAATGTATATATTGCTTCTATATAGTCTAAGAAACATATATGCAAATCATCCAAACAGTACCATTCGCCAATTTTTTGTTCTTCAAGTTTAAGTGAACAATGAGCCCCATTGTTAATCCTTTATCGGAAATTATTTGTTACTTTCGACAAGTAGAACAGTGAATGGAACAGGTAGACGGTTGAAATGTTTGTATATATTGCTTCTATATAGTATAAGAAACATATATGCAAAGCATCCAAACAGTACAATTCGCCAATTTTTTGTTCTTCAAGTTTAAGTGAACAATGAGCCCCAATGGTTAATCCGTTATCGGAAATTATTTGTAACTTTCGACAAGTAGAACAATGAATGGAACAGGAGGACTGTTGAAATCTTTGTATATGTTGCTTCTATATAGTCTAAGAAACATATATGCAAAGCATCAAAACAGTATCATTCGCCAATTTTTTGTTCTTCAAGTTTAAGTGAACTACGAGCCCCATTGTTAATCCTTTAAAGGAAATTATTTGTAAATTTCGACAAGTAGAACAATGAATGGAACAGGTAGACTGTTGAAATCATTGTATATATTGCTTCTATATAGTCTAAGAAACATATATGCATAGCGTCTAAACAGTACAATTCGCCAATTTTTTGCTCTTCAAGTTTAAGTGAACTACGAGCCCCATTGTTAATCCTTTAAAGGAAATTATTTGTAAATTTCGGCAAGTAGAACAATGAATGGAATAGGTAGACGGTTGAAAACATTGTATATATTGCTTCTATATAGTCTAAGAAACATATCTGCAAATCATCCAAACAGTACAATTCGCCAATTATTTGATCTTCAAGTTTAAGTGAACTACGAGCCCCATTGTTAATACTTTAACGGAAATTATTTGTAACTTGCGACAAGTAGAACAATGAATGGAACAGGTAGACGGTTGAAATCAATGTATATATTGCTTCTATATAGTCTAAGAAACATATATGCAAAGTATCCAAACAGTACCATTCGCCAATTTTTTGTTCGTCAAGTTTAAGTGAACAACGAGCCCCATTGTTAATCATTTAAAGGAAATTATTTGTAAATTTCGACAAGTAGAACAATGATTGGAACACGTAGATGGTTGAAATCTTTGTATATATTGCTTCCATACAGCCTAAGAAACATGTACGCAAAGCATCCAAACAGTACCATTCGCCAATTATTTCATCTTCAAGTTTAAGTGAACTACGAGCCCCATTGTTAATCCTTTAACGGAAATTAATTGTAACTTTCTACAAGTAGAACAAAGATTGGAACACGTAGACGGTTGAAATCTTTGTTCATATTGCTTCCATATAGTCTAAGAAACATGTACGCAAAGCATCCAAACAGTACCATTGGCCAAATTTTTGTTGTTCAAGTTTAAGTGAACAATGAGCCCCAATGGTTAATCCTTTATCGGAAATTACTTGTAATATTCGGCAAGTAGAACAATGAATGGAACAGGTAGACGGTTGAAATCTTTGTATATATTGCTTCTATATAATCTAAGAAACATATATTCAAAGCATCCAAACAGTACCATTCGCCAATTTTTTGTTTTTCAAGTTTAAGTGATCTACGAGCCCCATTGTTAATCCTTTAAAGGAAATTATTTGTAAATTTCGGCAAGTAGAACAATGAATGGAACAGGTAGACGGTTGAAATCTTTGTATATATTGCTTCTATATAATCTAAGAAACATATATTCAAAGCATCCAAACAGTACCATTCGCCAATTTTTTGTTCTTCAAGTTTAAGTGAACTACGAGCCCCATTGTTAATACTTTAACGGAAATTATTTGTAACTTGCGACAAGTAGAACAATGAGTGGAACAGGTAGACGGTTGAAATCAATGTATATATTGCTTCTATATAGTCTAAGAAACATATATGCAAATCATCCAAACAGTACCATTCGCCAATTTTTTGCTCTTCAAGTTTAAGTGAACTACGAGCCCCATTGTTAATCCTTTAAAGGAAATTATTTGTAAATTTCGGCAAGTAGAACAATGAATGGAATAGGTAGACGGTTGAAATCATTGTATATATTGCTTCTATATAGTCTAAGAAACATATCTGCAAATCATCCAAACAGTACAATTCGCCAATTATTTGATCTTCAAGTTTAAGTGAACTACGAGCCCCATTGTTAATACTTTAACGGAAATTATTTGTAACTTGCGACAAGTAGAACAATGAATGGAACAGGTAGACGGTTGAAATCAATGTATATATTGCTTCTATATAGTCTAAGAAACATATATGCAAAGCATCCAAACAGTACCATTCGCCAATTTTTTGTTCGTCAAGTTTAAGTGAACAACGAGCCCCATTGTTAATCATTTAAAGGAAATTATTTGTAAATTTCGACAAGTAGAACAATGATTGGAACACGTAGATGGTTGAAATCTTTGTATATATTGCTTCCATACAGCCTAAGAAACATGTACGCAAAGCATCCAAACAGTACCATTCGCCAATTATTTCATCTTCAAGTTTAAGTGAACTACGAGCCCCATTGTTAATACTTTAACGGAAATTATTTGTAACTTGCGACAAGTAGAACAATGAGTGGAACAGGTAGACGGTTGAAATCAATGTATATATTGCTTCTGTATAGTCTAAGAAACATATATGCAAAGCATCCAAACAGTACAATTCGCCAATTTTTTGTTCTTCAAGTTTAAGTAAACTACGATCCCCATTGTTAATCCCTTAACGGAAATTATTTGTAACTTGCGACAAGTAGAACAATGAGTGGAACAGGTAGACGGTTGAAATCAATGTATATATTGCTTCTATATAGTCTAAGAAACATATATGCAAATCATCCAAACAGTACCATTCGCCAATTTTTTGTTCTTCAAGTTTAAGTGAACAATGAGCCCCATTGTTAATCCTTTATCGGAAATTATTTGTAACTTTCGACAAGTAGAACAATGAATGGAACTGGTAGACGGTTGAAATCTTTTTATATATTGCTTCTATATAGTCTAAGAAACATATATGCAAAGCATCCAAACAGTACCAGTCGCCAATTTTTTGTTCTTCAAGTTTAAGTGAACAACGAGGCCCATTGGTAATCCTTTATCGGAAATTATTTGTAACTTTCGACAGAAAGAACAATGAATAGAACAGGTAGACGTTTGAAATCTTTGTATATGTTGGTTCTATATAGTCTTAGAAACCTATATGCAAAGCATCTAAACAGTAACATTCGCCAATTTTTTGATCTTCAAGTTTAAGTGAACAGCGAGCCCCATTGATAATCATGAAATGGAAATTATTTGTAACTTTCTACAAGTAGAACAAAGATTGGAACACGTAGACGGTTGAAATCTTTGTTCATATTGCTTCCATATAGTCTAAGAAACATGTACGCAAAGCATCCAAACAGTACCATTGGCCAAATTTTTGTTGTTCAAGTTTAAGTGAACAATGAGCCCCAATGGTTAATCCTTTATCGGAAATTACTTGTAATATTCGGCAAGTAGAACAATGAATGGAACAGGTAGACGGTTGAAATCTTTGTATATATTGCTTCTATATAATCTAAGAAACATATATTCAAAGCATCCAAACAGTACCATTCGCCAATTTTTTGTTCTTCAAGTTTAAGTAAACTACGATCCCCATTGTTAATCCCTTAACGGAAATTATTTGTAACTTGCGACAAGTAGAACAATGAGTGGAACAGGTAGACGGTTGAAATCAATGTATATATTGCTTCTATATAGTCTAAGAAACATATATGCAAATCATCCAAACAGTACCATTCGCCAATTTTTTGTTCTTCAAGTTTAAGTGAACAATGAGCCCCATTGTTAATCCTTTATCGGAAATTATTTGTAACTTTCGACAAGTAGAACAATGAATGGAACTGGTAGACGGTTGAAATCTTTTTATATATTGCTTCTATATAGTCTAAGAAACATATATGCAAAGCATCCAAACAGTACCAGTCGCCAATTTTTTGTTCTTCAAGTTTAAGTGAACAACGAGGCCCATTGGTAATCCTTTATCGGAAATTATTTGTAACTTTCGACAGAAAGAACAATGAATAGAACAGGTAGACGTTTGAAATCTTTGTATATGTTGGTTCTATATAGTCTTAGAAACCTATATGCAAAGCATCTAAACAGTAACATTCGCCAATTTTTTGATCTTCAAGTTTAAGTGAACAGCGAGCCCCATTGATAATCATGAAATGGAAATTATTTGTAACTTTCGACAAGAAGAACAATGAATAGAACAGGTAGACGTTTGAAATCTTTGTATATGTTGGTTCTATATAGTCTTAGAAACCTATATGCAAAGCATCCAAACAGTACAATTCGCCAATTTTTTGTTCTTCAAGTTTAAGTAAACTACGATCCCCATTGTTAATCCCTTAACGGAAATTATTTGTAACTTGCGACAAGTAGAACAATGAGTGGAACAGGTAGACGGTTGAAATCAATGTATATATTGCTTCTATATAGTCTAAGAAACATATATGCAAATCATCCAAACAGTACCATTCGCCAATTTTTTGTTCTTCAAGTTTAAGTGAACAATGAGCCCCATTGTTAATCCTTTATCGGAAATTATTTGTTACTTTCGACAAGTAGAACAGTGAATGGAACAGGTAGACGGTTGAAATGTTTGTATATATTGCTTCTATATAGTATAAGAAACATATATGCAAAGCATCCAAACAGTACAATTCGCCAATTTTTTGTTCTTCAAGTTTAAGTGAACAATGAGCCCCAATGGTTAATCCGTTATCGGAAATTATTTGTAACTTTCGACAAGTAGAACAATGAATGGAACAGGAGGACTGTTGAAATCTTTGTATATGTTGCTTCTATATAGTCTAAGAAACATATATGCAAAGCATCAAAACAGTATCATTCGCCAATTTTTTGTTCTTAAAGTTTAAGTGAACTACGAGCCCCATTGTTAATCCTTTAAAGGAAATTATTTGTAAATTTCGACAAGTAGAACAATGAATGGAACAGGTAGACTGTTGAAATCATTGTATATATTGCTTCTATATAGTCTAAGAAACATATATGCATAGCGTCTAAACAGTACAATTCGCCAATTTTTTGCTCTTCAAGTTTAAGTGAACTACGAGCCCCATTGTTAATCCTTTAAAGGAAATTATTTGTAAATTTCGGCAAGTAGAACAATGAATGGAATAGGTAGACGGTTGAAAACATTGTATATATTGCTTCTATATAGTCTAAGAAACATATCTGCAAATCATCCAAACAGTACAATTCGCCAATTATTTGATCTTCAAGTTTAAGTGAACTACGAGCCCCATTGTTAATACTTTAACGGAAATTATTTGTAACTTGCGACAAGTAGAACAATGAATGGAACAGGTAGACGGTTGAAATCAATGTATATATTGCTTCTATATAGTCTAAGAAACATATATGCAAAGTATCCAAACAGTACCATTCGCCAATTTTTTGTTCGTCAAGTTTAAGTGAACAACGAGCCCCATTGTTAATCATTTAAAGGAAATTATTTGTAAATTTCGACAAGTAGAACAATGATTGGAACACGTAGATGGTTGAAATCTTTGTATATATTGCTTCCATACAGCCTAAGAAACATGTACGCAAAGCATCCAAACAGTACCATTCGCCAATTATTTCATCTTCAAGTTTAAGTGAACTACGAGCCCCATTGTTAATCCTTTAACGGAAATTAATTGTAACTTTCTACAAGTAGAACAAAGATTGGAACACGTAGACGGTTGAAATCTTTGTTCATATTGCTTCCATATAGTCTAAGAAACATGTACGCAAAGCATCCAAACAGTACCATTGGCCAAATTTTTGTTGTTCAAGTTTAAGTGAACAATGAGCCCCAATGGTTAATCCTTTATCGGAAATTACTTGTAATATTCGGCAAGTAGAACAATGAATGGAACAGGTAGACGGTTGAAATCTTTGTATATATTGCTTCTATATAATCTAAGAAACATATATTCAAAGCATCCAAACAGTACCATTCGCCAATTTTTTGTTTTTCAAGTTTAAGTGATCTACGAGCCCCATTGTTAATCCTTTAAAGGAAATTATTTGTAAATTTCGGCAAGTAGAACAATGAATGGAACAGGTAGACGGTTGAAATCTTTGTATATATTGCTTCTATATAATCTAAGAAACATATATTCAAAGCATCCAAACAGTACCATTCGCCAATTTTTTGTTCTTCAAGTTTAAGTGAACTACGAGCCCCATTGTTAATACTTTAACGGAAATTATTTGTAACTTGCGACAAGTAGAACAATGAGTGGAACAGGTAGACGGTTGAAATCAATGTATATATTGCTTCTATATAGACTAAGAAACATATATGCAAATCATCCAAACAGTACCATTCGCCAATTTTTTGCTCTTCAAGTTTAAGTGAACTACGAGCCCCATTGTTAATCCTTTAAAGGAAATTATTTGTAAATTTCGGCAAGTAGAACAATGAATGGAATAGGTAGACGGTTGAAATCATTGTATATATTGCTTCTATATAGTCTAAGAAACATATCTGCAAATCATCCAAACAGTACAATTCGCCAATTATTTGATCTTCAAGTTTAAGTGAACTACGAGCCCCATTGTTAATACTTTAACGGAAATTATTTGTAACTTGCGACAAGTAGAACAATGAATGGAACAGGTAGACGGTTGAAATCAATGTATATATTGCTTCTATATAGTCTAAGAAACATATATGCAAAGCATCCAAACAGTACCATTCGCCAATTTTTTGTTCGTCAAGTTTAAGTGAACAACGAGCCCCATTGTTAATCATTTAAAGGAAATTATTTGTAAATTTCGACAAGTAGAACAATGATTGGAACACGTAGATGGTTGAAATCTTTGTATATATTGCTTCCATACAGCCTAAGAAACATGTACGCAAAGCATCCAAACAGTACCATTCGCCAATTATTTCATCTTCAAGTTTAAGTGAACTACGAGCCCCATTGTTAATACTTTAACGGAAATTATTTGTAACTTGCGACAAGTAGAACAATGAGTGGAACAGGTAGACGGTTGAAATCAATGTATATATTGCTTCTGTATAGTCTAAGAAACATATATGCAAAGCATCCAAACAGTACAATTCGCCAATTTTTTGTTCTTCAAGTTTAAGTAAACTACGATCCCCATTGTTAATCCCTTAACGGAAATTATTTGTAACTTGCGACAAGTAGAACAATGAGTGGAACAGGTAGACGGTTGAAATCAATGTATATATTGCTTCTATATAGTCTAAGAAACATATATGCAAATCATCCAAACAGTACCATTCGCCAATTTTTTGTTCTTCAAGTTTAAGTGAACAATGAGCCCCATTGTTAATCCTTTATCGGAAATTATTTGTAACTTTCGACAAGTAGAACAATGAATGGAACTGGTAGACGGTTGAAATCTTTTTATATATTGCTTCTATATAGTCTAAGAAACATATATGCAAAGCATCCAAACAGTACCAGTCGCCAATTTTTTGTTCTTCAAGTTTAAGTGAACAACGAGGCCCATTGGTAATCCTTTATCGGAAATTATTTGTAACTTTCGACAGAAAGAACAATGAATAGAACAGGTAGACGTTTGAAATCTTTGTATATGTTGGTTCTATATAGTCTTAGAAACCTATATGCAAAGCATCTAAACAGTAACATTCGCCAATTTTTTGATCTTCAAGTTTAAGTGAACAGCGAGCCCCATTGATAATCATGAAATGGAAATTATTTGTAACTTTCGACAAGAAGAACAATGAATAGAACAGGTAGACGTTTGAAATCTTTGTATATGTTGGTTCTATATAGTCTTAGAAACCTATATGCAAAGCATCCAAACAGTACAATTCGCCAATTTTTTGTTCTTCAAGTTTAAGTAAACTACGATCCCCATTGTTAATCCCTTAACGGAAATTATTTGTAACTTGCGACAAGTAGAACAATGAATGGAACAGGTAGACGGTTGAAATCAATGTATATATTGCTTCTGTATAGTCTAAGAAACATATATGCAAAGCATCCAAACAGTACAATTCGCCAATTTTTTGTTCTTCAAGTTTAAGTAAACTACGATCCCCATTGTTAATCCCTTAACGGAAATTATTTGTAACTTGCGACAAGTAGAACAATGAGTGGAACAGGTAGACGGTTGAAATCAATGTATATATTGCTTCTATATAGTCTAAGAAACATATATGCAAATCATCCAAACAGTACCATTCGCCAATTTTTTGTTCTTCAAGTTTAAGTGAACAATGAGCCCCATTGTTAATCCTTTATCGGAAATTATTTGTTACTTTCGACAAGTAGAACAGTGAATGGAACAGGTAGACGGTTGAAATGTTTGTATATATTGCTTCTATATAGTATAAGAAACATATATGCAAAGCATCCAAACAGTACAATTCGCCAATTTTTTGTTCTTCAAGTTTAAGTGAACAATGAGCCCCAATGGTTAATCCGTTATCGGAAATTATTTGTAACTTTCGACAAGTAGAACAATGAATGGAACAGGAGGACTGTTGAAATCTTTGTATATGTTGCTTCTATATAGTCTAAGAAACATATATGCAAAGCATCAAAACAGTATCATTCGCCAATTTTTTGTTCTTAAAGTTTAAGTGAACTACGAGCCCCATTGTTAATCCTTTAAAGGAAATTATTTGTAAATTTCGACAAGTAGAACAATGAATGGAACAGGTAGACTGTTGAAATCATTGTATATATTGCTTCTATATAGTCTAAGAAACATATATGCATAGCGTCTAAACAGTACAATTCGCCAATTTTTTGCTCTTCAAGTTTAAGTGAACTACGAGCCCCATTGTTAATCCTTTAAAGGAAATTATTTGTAAATTTCGGCAAGTAGAACAATGAATGGAATAGGTAGACGGTTGAAAACATTGTATATATTGCTTCTATATAGTCTAAGAAACATATCTGCAAATCATCCAAACAGTACAATTCGCCAATTATTTGATCTTCAAGTTTAAGTGAACTACGAGCCCCATTGTTAATACTTTAACGGAAATTATTTGTAACTTGCGACAAGTAGAACAATGAATGGAACAGGTAGACGGTTGAAATCAATGTATATATTGCTTCTATATAGTCTAAGAAACATATATGCAAAGTATCCAAACAGTACCATTCGCCAATTTTTTGTTCGTCAAGTTTAAGTGAACAACGAGCCCCATTGTTAATCATTTAAAGGAAATTATTTGTAAATTTCGACAAGTAGAACAATGATTGGAACACGTAGATGGTTGAAATCTTTGTATATATTGCTTCCATACAGCCTAAGAAACATGTACGCAAAGCATCCAAACAGTACCATTCGCCAATTATTTCATCTTCAAGTTTAAGTGAACTACGAGCCCCATTGTTAATCCTTTAACGGAAATTAATTGTAACTTTCTACAAGTAGAACAAAGATTGGAACACGTAGACGGTTGAAATCTTTGTTCATATTGCTTCCATATAGTCTAAGAAACATGTACGCAAAGCATCCAAACAGTACCATTGGCCAAATTTTTGTTGTTCAAGTTTAAGTGAACAATGAGCCCCAATGGTTAATCCTTTATCGGAAATTACTTGTAATATTCGGCAAGTAGAACAATGAATGGAACAGGTAGACGGTTGAAATCTTTGTATATATTGCTTCTATATAATCTAAGAAACATATATTCAAAGCATCCAAACAGTACCATTCGCCAATTTTTTGTTTTTCAAGTTTAAGTGATCTACGAGCCCCATTGTTAATCCTTTAAAGGAAATTATTTGTAAATTTCGGCAAGTAGAACAATGAATGGAACAGGTAGACGGTTGAAATCTTTGTATATATTGCTTCTATATAATCTAAGAAACATATATTCAAAGCATCCAAACAGTACCATTCGCCAATTTTTTGTTCTTCAAGTTTAAGTGAACTACGAGCCCCATTGTTAATACTTTAACGGAAATTATTTGTAACTTGCGACAAGTAGAACAATGAGTGGAACAGGTAGACGGTTGAAATCAATGTATATATTGCTTCTATATAGACTAAGAAACATATATGCAAATCATCCAAACAGTACCATTCGCCAATTTTTTGCTCTTCAAGTTTAAGTGAACTACGAGCCCCATTGTTAATCCTTTAAAGGAAATTATTTGTAAATTTCGGCAAGTAGAACAATGAATGGAATAGGTAGACGGTTGAAATCATTGTATATATTGCTTCTATATAGTCTAAGAAACATATCTGCAAATCATCCAAACAGTACAATTCGCCAATTATTTGATCTTCAAGTTTAAGTGAACTACGAGCCCCATTGTTAATACTTTAACGGAAATTATTTGTAACTTGCGACAAGTAGAACAATGAATGGAACAGGTAGACGGTTGAAATCAATGTATATATTGCTTCTATATAGTCTAAGAAACATATATGCAAAGCATCCAAACAGTACCATTCGCCAATTTTTTGTTCGTCAAGTTTAAGTGAACAACGAGCCCCATTGTTAATCATTTAAAGGAAATTATTTGTAAATTTCGACAAGTAGAACAATGATTGGAACACGTAGATGGTTGAAATCTTTGTATATATTGCTTCCATACAGCCTAAGAAACATGTACGCAAAGCATCCAAACAGTACCATTCGCCAATTATTTCATCTTCAAGTTTAAGTGAACTACGAGCCCCATTGTTAATACTTTAACGGAAATTATTTGTAACTTGCGACAAGTAGAACAATGAGTGGAACAGGTAGACGGTTGAAATCAATGTATATATTGCTTCTGTATAGTCTAAGAAACATATATGCAAAGCATCCAAACAGTACAATTCGCCAATTTTTTGTTCTTCAAGTTTAAGTAAACTACGATCCCCATTGTTAATCCCTTAACGGAAATTATTTGTAACTTGCGACAAGTAGAACAATGAGTGGAACAGGTAGACGGTTGAAATCAATGTATATATTGCTTCTATATAGTCTAAGAAACATATATGCAAATCATCCAAACAGTACCATTCGCCAATTTTTTGTTCTTCAAGTTTAAGTGAACAATGAGCCCCATTGTTAATCCTTTATCGGAAATTATTTGTAACTTTCGACAAGTAGAACAATGAATGGAAATGGTAGACGGTTGAAATCTTTTTATATATTGCTTCTATATAGTCTAAGAAACATATATGCAAAGCATCCAAACAGTACCAGTCGCCAATTTTTTGTTCTTCAAGTTTAAGTGAACAACGAGGCCCATTGGTAATCATGAAACAGAAATTATTTGTAACTTTCGACAAGAAGAACAATGAATAGAACAGGTAGACGTTTGAAATCTTTGTATATGTTGGTTCTATATAGTCTTAGAAACCTATATGCAAAGCATCTAAACAGTAACATTCGCCAATTTTTTGATCTTCAAGTTTAAGTGAACAGCGAGCCCCATTGATAATCATGAAATGGAAATTATTTGTAACTTTCTACAAGTAGAACAATGAATGGATCAGGTAGACGGTTGAAATCATTGTATATATTGCTTCTATATAGCCTACGAAACACATATGCAAAGCATCCAAACAGTACAATTCGCCAATTTTTTGGTCTTCAAGTTTAAGTGAACTACGAGCCCCATTGTTAATCCTTTAAAGGAAATTATTTGTAAATTTCGACAAGTAGAACAATGAATGGAACAGGTAGACTGTTGAAATCATTGTATATATTGCTTCTGTATAGTCTAAGAAACATAAATGCAAAGCATCCAAACAGTACAATTCGCCAATTTTTTGTTCTTCAAGTTTAAGTAAACTACGATCCCCATTGTTAATCCCTTAACGGAAATTATTTGTGAATTTCGACAAGTAGAACAATGAATGGAACAGGTAGACGGTTGAAATCAATGTATATATTGCTTCTATATAGTCTAAGAAACATATATGCAAAGCATCCAAACAGTACCATTCGCCAATTTTTTGTTCGTCAAGTTTAAGTGACCAACGCGCCCCATTGTTAATCCTTTAAAGGAAATTATTTGTAAATTTCGACAAGTAGAACAATGATTGGAACACGTAGACGGTTGAAATCTTTGTATATATTGCTTCTATATAGTATAAGAAACATATATGCAAAGCATCCAAACAGTACAATTCGCCAATTTTTTGTTCTTCAAGTTTAAGTGAACAATGAGCCCCAATGGTTAATCCGTTATCGGAAATTATTTGTAACTTTCGACAAGTAGAACAATGAATGGAACAGGAGGACTGTTGAAATCTTTGTATATATTGCTTCTATATAGTATAAGAAACATATATGCAAAGCATCAAAACAGTATCATTCGCCAATTTTTTGTTCTTCAAGTTTAAGTGAACTACGAGCCCCATTGTTAATCCTTTAAAGGAAATTATTTGTAAATTTCGACTAGTAGAACAATGAATCGAACAGGTAGACTGTTGAAATCATTGTATATATTGCTTCTATATAGTCTAAGAAACATATATGCAAAGCATCCAAACAGTACAACTCGCCAATTTTTTGTTCTTCAAGTTTAAGTAAACTACGATCCCCATTGTTAATCCCTTAACGGAAATTATTTGTGACTTTCGACAAGTAGAACAATGAATGGAACAGGTAGACGGTTGAAATCATTGTATATATTGCTTCTATATAGTCTAAGAAACATATATGTAATGCATCAAAACAGTACAATTCGACAATTTTTTGTTCTTCAAGTTTAAGTGTACAACGAGCCCCATTGTTAATCCTTTAAAGGAAATTATTTGTAAATTTCGACAAGTAGATCAATGAATGGAATAGGTAGACGGGTGAAATCATTGTATATATTGCTTCTATATAATCTAAGAAACATATATGCAAAGCATCTAAACAGTAACAATCGCCAATTTTTTGATCTTCAAGTTTAAGTGAACTACGAGCCCCATTGTTAATCCTTTAACGGAAATTAATTGTAACTTTCTACAAGTAGAACAAAGATTGGAACACGTAGACGGTTGAAATCTTTGTTCATATTGCTTCCATATAGTCTAAGAAACATGTACGCAAAGCATCCAAACAGTACCATTGGCCAAATTTTTGTTGTTCAAGTTTAAGTGAACAATGAGCCCCAATGGTTAATCCTTTATCGGAAATTACTTGTAATATTCGGCAAGTAGAACAATGAATGGAACAGGTAGACGGTTGAAATCTTTGTATATATTGCTTCTATATAATCTAAGAAACATATATTCAAAGCATCCAAACAGTACCATTCGCCAATTTTTTGTTCTTCAAGTTTAAGTAAACTACGATCCCCATTGTTAATCCCTTAACGGAAATTATTTGTAACTTGCGACAAGTAGAACAATGAGTGGAACAGGTAGACGGTTGAAATCAATGTATATATTGCTTCTATATAGTCTAAGAAACATATATGCAAATCATCCAAACAGTACCATTCGCCAATTTTTTGTTCTTCAAGTTTAAGTGAACAATGAGCCCCATTGTTAATCCTTTATCGGAAATTATTTGTAACTTTCGACAAGTAGAACAATGAATGGAACTGGTAGACGGTTGAAATCTTTTTATATATTGCTTCTATATAGTCTAAGAAACATATATGCAAAGCATCCAAACAGTACCAGTCGCCAATTTTTTGTTCTTCAAGTTTAAGTGAACAACGAGGCCCATTGGTAATCCTTTATCGGAAATTATTTGTAACTTTCGACAGAAAGAACAATGAATAGAACAGGTAGACGTTTGAAATCTTTGTATATGTTGGTTCTATATAGTCTTAGAAACCTATATGCAAAGCATCTAAACAGTAACATTCGCCAATTTTTTGATCTTCAAGTTTAAGTGAACAGCGAGCCCCATTGATAATCATGAAATGGAAATTATTTGTAACTTTCGACAAGAAGAACAATGAATAGAACAGGTAGACGTTTGAAATCTTTGTATATGTTGGTTCTATATAGTCTTAGAAACCTATATGCAAAGCATCCAAACAGTACAATTCGCCAATTTTTTGTTCTTCAAGTTTAAGTAAACTACGATCCCCATTGTTAATCCCTTAACGGAAATTATTTGTAACTTGCGACAAGTAGAACAATGAATGGAACAGGTAGACGGTTGAAATCAATGTATATATTGCTTCTGTATAGTCTAAGAAACATATATGCAAAGCATCCAAACAGTACAATTCGCCAATTTTTTGTTCTTCAAGTTTAAGTGAACTACGAGCCCCATTGTTAATACTTTAACGGAAATTATTTGTAACTTGCGACAAGTAGAACAATGAGTGGAACAGGTAGACGGTTGAAATCAATGTATATATTGCTTCTATATAGTCTAAGAAACATATATGCAAATCATCCAAACAGTACCATTCGCCAATTTTTTGCTCTTCAAGTTTAAGTGAACTACGAGCCCCATTGTTAATCCTTTAAAGGAAATTATTTGTAAATTTCGGCAAGTAGAACAATGAATGGAATAGGTAGACGGTTGAAATCATTGTATATATTGCTTCTATATAGTCTAAGAAACATATCTGCAAATCATCCAAAAAGTACCATTCGCCAATTTTTTGTTCGTCAAGTTTAAGTGAACAACGAGCCCCATTGTTAATCCTTTAAAGGAAATTATTTGTAAATTTCGACAAGTAGAACAATGATTGGAACACGTAGATGGTTGAAATCTTTGTATATATTGCTTCCATACAGCCTAAGAAACATGTACGCAAAGCATCCAAACAGTACCATTCGCCAATTATTTCATCTTCAAGTTTAAGTGAACTACGAGCCCCATTGTTAATACTTTAACGGAAATTATTTGTAACTTGCGACAAGTAGAACAATGAGTGGAACAGGTAGACGGTTGAAATCAATGTATATATTGCTTCTGTATAGTCTAAGAAACATATATGCAAAGCATCCAAACAGTACAATTCGCCAATTTTTTGATCTTCAAGTTTAAGTGAACAGCGAGCCCCATTGATAATCATGAAATGGAAATTATTTGTAACTTTCGACAAGAAGAACAATGAATAGAACAGGTAGACGTTTGAAATCTTTGTATATGTTGGTTCTATATAGTCTTAGAAACCTATATGCAAAGCATCCAAACAGTACAATTCGCCAATTTTTTGTTCTTCAAGTTTAAGTAAACTACGATCCCCATTGTTAATCCCTTAACGGAAATTATTTGTAACTTGCGACAAGTAGAACAATGAATGGAACAGGTAGACGGTTGAAATCATTGTATATATTGCTTCTATATAATCTAAGAAACATATATTCAAAGCATCCAGACAGTACCATTCGCCAATTTTTTGTTCTTCAAGTTTAAGTGAACAATGAGCCCCAATGGTTAATCCGTTATCGGAAATTATTTGTAACTTTCGACAAGTAGAACAATGAATGGAACAGGAGGACTGTTGAAATCTTTGTATATGTTGCTTCTATATAGTCTAAGAAACATATATGCAAAGCATCAAAACAGTATCATTCGCCAATTTTTTGATCTTCAAGTTTAAGTGAACAGCGAGCCCCATTGATAATCATGAAATGGAAATTATTTGTAACTTTCGACAAGTAGAACAATGAATGGAACAGGTAGACTGTTGAAATCATTGTATATATTGCTTCTATATAGTCTAAGAAACATATATGCATAGCGTCTAAACAGTACAACTCGCCAATTATTTGATCTTCAAGTTTAAGTGAACTACGAGCCCCATTGTTAATACTTTAACGGCAATTATTTGTAACTTGCGACAAGTAGAACAATGAATGGAACAGGTAGACGGTTGAAATCAATGTATATATTGCTTCTATATAGTCTAAGAAACATATATGCAAAGCATCCAAAAAGTACCATTCGCCAATTTTTTGTTCGTCAAGTTTAAGTGAACAACGAGCCCCATTGTTAATCCTTTAAAGGAAATTATTTGTAAATTTCGACAAGTAGAACAATGATTGGAACACGTAGACGGTTGAAATCTTTGTATATATTGCTTCCATACAGCCTATGAAACATGTACGCAAAGCATCCAAACAGTACCATTCGCCAATTTTTTGTTCTTCAAGTTTAAATGAACAATGAGCCCCAATGGTTAATCCTTTATCGGAAATTACTTGTAACTTTCGACAAGTAGAACAATGAATGGAACAGGTAGACGGTTGAAATCTTTGTATACATTGCTTCTATATAATCCAAGAAACATATATTCAAAGCATTCAAACAGTACCATTCGCCAATTTTTTGTTCTTCAAGTTTAAGTGAACTACGAGCCCCATTGTTAATACTTTAACGGCAATTATTTGTAACTTGCGACAAGTAGAACAATGAATGGAACAGGTAGACGGTTGAAATCAATGTATATATTGCTTCTATATAGTCTAAGAAACATATATGCAAAGCATCCAAAAAGTACCATTCGCCAATTTTTTGTTCGTCAAGTTTAAGTGAACAACGAGCCCCATTGTTAATCCTTTAAAGGAAATTATTTGTAAATTTCGACAAGTAGAACAATGATTGGAACACGTAGACGGTTGAAATCTTTGTATATATTGCTTCCATGCAGCCTATGAAACATGTACGCAAAGCATCCAAACAGTACCATTCGCCAATTTTTTGTTCTTCAAGTTTAAATGAACAATGAGCCCCAATGGTTAATCCTTTATCGGAAATTACTTGTAACTTTCGACAAGTAGAACAATGAATGGAACAGGTAGACGGTTGAAATCTTTGTATACATTGCTTCTATATAATCCAAGAAACATATATTCAAAGCATTCAAACAGTACCATTCGCCAATTTTTTGTTCTTCAAGTTTAAGTGAACTACGAGCCCCATTGTTAATCCTTTAAAGGAAATTATTTGTAACTTGCGACAAGTAGAACAATGAATGGAACAGGTAGACTGTTGAAATCATTGTATATATTGCTTCTATATAGTCTAAGAAACATATATGCAAAGCATCCAAACAGTACAATTCGCCAATTTTTTGTTCTTCAAGTTTAAGTGAACTACGAGCCCCATTGTTAATCCTTTAAAGGAAATTATTTCTAAATTTCGACAGGTAGAACAATGAATGGAACAGGTAGACTGTTGAAATCATTGTATATATTGCTTCTATATAGTCTAAGAAACATATATGCAAAACATCCAAATAGTACAATTCGACAATTTTTTGTTCTTCAAGTTTAAGTGAACAATGAGCCCCATTGTTAATCCTTTATCGGAAATTATTTGTTACTTTCGACAAGTAGAACAATGAATGGAACAGGAGGACTGTTGAAATCTTTGTATATATTGCTTCTATATAGTATAAGAAACATATATGCAAAGCATCAAAACAGTATCATTCGCCAATTTTTTGTTCTTCTAGTTTAAGTGAACTACGAGCCCCAATGGTTAATCCGTTATCGGAAATTATTTGTAACTTTCGACAAGTAGAACAGTGAATGGAACAGGTAGACGGTTGAAATGTTTGTATATATTGCTTCTATATAGTATAAGAAACATATATGCAAAGCATCCAAACAGTACAATTCGCCAATTTTTTGTTCTTCAAGTTTAAGTGAACAATGAGCCCCAATGGTTAATCCGTTATCGGAAATTATTTGTAACTTTCGACAAGTAGAACAATGAATGGAACAGGAGGACTGTTGAAATCTTTGTATATGTTGCTTCTATATAGTCTAAGAAACATATATGCAAAGCATCAAAACAGTATCATTCGCCAATTTTTTGTTCTTCAAGTTTAAGTGAACTACGAGCCCCATTGTTAATCCTTTAAAGGAAATTATTTGTAAATTTCGACAAGTAGAACAATGAATGGAACAGGTAGACTGTTGAAATCATTGTATATATTGCTTCTATATAGTCTAAGGAACATATATGCATAGCGTCTAAACAGTACAATTGGCCAATTTTTTGCTCTTCAAGTTTAAGTGAACTACGAGCCCCATTGTTAATCCTTTAAAGGAAATTATTTGTAAATTTCGGCAAGTAGAACAATGAATGGAATAGGTAGACGGTTGAAATCATTGTATATATTGCTTCTATATAGTCTAAGAAACATATCTGCAAATCATCCAAACAGTACAATTCGCCAATTATTTGATCTTCAAGTTTAAGTGAACTACGAGCCCCATTGTTAATACTTTAACGGAAATTATTTGTAACTTGCGACAAGTAGAACAATGAATGGAACAGGTAGACGGTTGAAATCAATGTATATATTGCTTCTATATAGTCTAAGAAACATATATGCAAAGTATCCAAACAGTACCATTCGCCAATTTTTTGTTCGTCAAGTTTAAGTGAACAACGAGCCCCATTGTTAATCATTTAAAGGAAATTATTTGTAAATTTCGACAAGTAGAACAATGATTGGAACACGTAGATGGCTGAAATCTTTGTATATATTGCTTCCATACAGCCTAAGAAACATGTACGCAAAGCATCCAAACAGTACCATTCGCCAATTATTTCATCTTCAAGTTTAAGTGAACTACGAGCCCCATTGTTAATACTTTAACGGAAATTATTTGTAACTTGCGACAAGTAGAACAATGAGTGGAACAGGTAGACGGTTGAAATCAATGTATATATTGCTTCTGTATAGTCTAAGAAACATATATGCAAAGCATCCAAACAGTACAATTCGCCAATTTTTTGTTCTTCAAGTTTAAGTAAACTACGATCCCCATTGTTAATCCCTTAACGGAAATTATTTGTAACTTGCGACAAGTAGAACAATGAGTGGAACAGGTAGACGGTTGAAATCAATGTATATACTGCTTCTATATAGTCTAAGAAACATATATGCAAATCATCCAAACAGTACCATTCGCCAATTTTTTGTTCTTCAAGTTTAAGTGAACTACGAGCCCCATTGTTAATCCTTTAAAGGATATTATTTGTAAATTTCGACAAGTAGAACAATGAATGGATCAGGTAGACGGTTGAAATCATTGTATATATGGCTTCTATATAATCTAGGAAACATATATGCAAAGCATCCAAACAGTACAATTCGCCAATTTTTTGTTCTTCAAGTTTAAGTGAACTACGAGCCCCATTGTTAATCCTTTAACGGAAATTAATTGTAACTTTCTACAAGTAGAATAATGATTGGAACACGTAGCCGGTTGAAATCTTTGTATATATTGCTTCCGTATAGTCTAAGAAACATGTACGCAAAGCATCCAAACAGTACCATTCGCCAATTTTTTGTTCTTCAAGTTTAAATGAACAATGAGCCCCAATGGTTAATCCTTTATCGGAAATTACTTGTAACTTTCGACAAGTAGAACAATGAATGGAACAGGTAGACGGTTGAAATCTTTGTATACATTGCTTCTATATAATCCAAGAAACATATATTCAAAGCATTCAAACAGTACCATTCGCCAATTTTTTGTTCTTCAAGTTTAAGTGAACTACGAGCCCCATTGTTAATCCTTTAAAGGAAATTATTTGTAACTTGCGACAAGTAGAACAATGAATGGAACAGGTAGACTGTTGAAATCATTGTATATATTGCTTCTATATAGTCTAAGAAACATATATGCAAAGCATCCAAACAGTACAATTCGCCAATTTTTTGTTCTTCAAGTTTAAGTGAACTACGAGCCCCATTGTTAATCCTTTAAAGGAAATTATTTCTAAATTTCGACAGGTAGAACAATGAATGGAACAGGTAGACTGTTGAAATCATTGTATATATTGCTTCTATATAGTCTAAGAAACATATATGCAAAACATCCAAATAGTACAATTCGCCAATTTTTTGCTCTTCAAGTTTAAGTGAACTACGAGCCCCATTGTTAATCTTTTAAAGGAAATTATTTGTAAATTTCGACAAGTAGAACAATGATTGGAACACGTAGACGGTTGAAATCTTTGTATATATTGCTTCCATACAGCCTATGAAACATGTACGTAAAGCATCCAAACAGTACCATTCGCCAATTTTTTGTTCTTCAAGTTTAAGTGAACTACGAGCCCCATTGTTAATCCTTTAACGGAAATTAATTGTAACTTTCTACGAGTAGAACAATGATTGGAACACGTAGACGGTTGAAATCTTTGTATATATTGCTTCCATATAGTCTAAGAAACATGTACGCAAAGCATCCAAACAGTACCATACGCCAATTTTTTGTTCTTCAAGTTTAAGTAAACTACGATCCCCATTGTTAATCCCTTAACGGAAATTATTTGTAACTTGCGACAAGTAGAACAATGAATGGAACAGGTAGACGGTTGAAATCATTGTATATATTGCTTCTATATAATCTAAGAAACATATATTCAAAGCATCCAAACAGTACCATTCGCCAATTTTTTGTTCTTCAAGTTTAAGTAAACTACGATCCCCATTGTTAATCCCTTAACGGAAATTATTTGTAACTTGCGACAAGTAGAACAATGAATGGAACAGGTAGACGGTTGAAATCAATGTATATATTGCTTCTATATAGTCTAAGAAACATATATGCAAAGCATCCAAACAGTACCATTCGCCAATTTTTTGTTCGTCAAGTTTAAGTGACCAACGCGCCCCATTGTTAATCCTTTAAAGGAAATTATTTGTAAATTTCGACAAATAGAACAATGATTGGAACACGTAGACGGTTGAAATCTTTGTATATATTGCTTCTATATAGTATAAGAAACATATATGCAAAGCATCCAAACAGTACAATTCGCCAATTTTTTGTTCTTCAAGTTTAAGTGAACAATGAGCCCCAATGGTTAATCCGTTATCGGAAATTATTTGTAACTTTCGACAAGTAGAACAATGAATGGAACAGGAGGACTGTTGAAATCTTTGTATATATTGCTTCTATATAGTATAAGAAACATATATGCAAAGCATCAAAACAGTATCATTCGCCAATTTTTTGTTCTTCAAGTTTAAGTGAACTACGAGCCCCATTGTTAATCCTTTAAAGGAAATTATTTGTAAATTTCGACTAGTAGAACAATGAATCGAACAGGTAGACTGTTGAAATCATTGTATATATTGCTTCTATATAGTCTAAGAAACATATATGCAAAGCATCCAAACAGTACAATTCGCCAATTTTTTGTTCTTCAAGTTTAAGTAAACTACGATCCCCATTGTTAATCCCTTAACGGAAATTATTTGTGACTTTCGACAAGTAGAACAATGAATGGAACAGGTAGACGGTTGAAATCATTGTATATATTGCTTCTATATAGTCTAAGAAACATATATGTAATGCATCAAAACAGTACAATTCGACAATTTTTTGTTCTTCAAGTTTAAGTGTACAACGAGCCCCATTGTTAATCCTTTAAAGGAAATTATTTGTAAATTTCGACAAGTAGAACAATGAATGGAATAGGTAGACGGGTGAAATCATTGTATATATTGCTTCTATATAATCTAAGAAACATATATGTAAAGCATCTAAACAGTAACAATCGCCAATTTTTTGATCTTCAAGTTTAAGTGAACTACGAGCCCCATTGTTAATCCCTTAACGGAAATTATTTGTGACTTTCGACAAGTAGAACAATGAATGGAACAGGTAGACGGTTGAAATCATTGTATATATTGCTTCTATATAGTCTAAGAAACATATATGTAATGCATCAAAACAGTACAATTCGACAATTTTTTGTTCTTCAAGTTTAAGTGTACAACGAGCCCCATTGTTAATCCTTTAAAGGAAATTATTTGTAAATTTCGACAAGTAGAACAATGAATGGAATAGGTAGACGGGTGAAATCATTGTATATATTGCTTCTATATAATCTAAGAAACATATATGTAAAGCATCTAAACAGTAACAATCGCCAATTTTTTGATCTTCAAGTTTAAGTGAACTACGAGCCCCATTGTTAATCCTTTAACGGAAATTAATTGTAACTTTCTACAAGTAGAACAAAGATTGGAACACGTAGACGGTTGAAATCTTTGTTCATATTGCCTCCATATAGTCTAAGAAACATGTACGCAAAGCATCCAAACAGTACCATTGGCCAAATTTTTGTTGTTCAAGTTTAAGTGAACAATGAGCCCCAATGGTTAATCCTTTATCGGAAATTACTTGTAATATTCGGCAAGTAGAACAATGAATGGAACAGGTAGACGGTTGAAATCTTTGTATATATTGCTTCTATATAATCTAAGAAACATATATTCAAAGCATCCAAACAGTACCATTCGCCAATTTTTTGTTCTTCAAGTTTAAGTGATCTACGAGCCCCATTGTTAATCCTTTAAAGGAAATTATTTGTAAATTTCGGCAAGTAGAACAATGAATGGAACAGGTAGACGGTTGAAATCTTTGTATATATTGCTTCTATATAATCTAAGAAACATATATTCAAAGCATCCAAACAGTACCATTCGCCAATTTTTTGTTCTTCAAGTTTAAGTGAACTACGAGCCCCATTGTTAATACTTTAACGGAAATTATTTGTAACTTGCGACAAGTAGAACAATGAGTGGAACAGGTAGACGGTTGAAATCAATGTATATATTGCTTCTATATAGTCTAAGAAACATATATGCAAATCATCCAAACAGTACCATTCGCCAATTTTTTGCTCTTCAAGTTTAAGTGAACTACGAGCCCCATTGTTAATCCTTTAAAGGAAATTATTTGTAAATTTCGGCAAGTAGAACAATGAATGGAATAGGTAGACGGTTGAAATCATTCTATATATTGCTTCTATATAGTCTAAGAAACATATCTGCAAATCATCCAAACAGTACAATTCGCCAATTATTTGATCTTCAAGTTTAAGTGAACTACGAGCCCCATTGTTAATACTTTAACGGAAATTATTTGTAACTTGCGACAAGTAGAACAATGAATGGAACAGGTAGACGGTTGAAATCAATGTATATATTGCTTCTATATAGTCTAAGAAACATATATGCAAAGCATCCAAACAGTACCATTCGCCAATTTTTTGTTCGTCAAGTTTAAGTGAACAACGAGCCCCATTGTTAATCATTTAAAGGAAATTATTTGTAAATTTCGACAAGTAGAACAATGATTGGAACACGTAGATGGTTGAAATCTTTGTAGATATTGCTTCCATACAGCCTAAGAAACATGTACGCAAAGCATCCAAACAGTACCATTCGCCAATTATTTCATCTTCAAGTTTAAGTGAACTACGAGCCCCATTGTTAATCCCTTAACGGAAATTATTTGTGACTTTCGACAAGTAGAACAATGAATGGAACAGGTAGACGGTTGAAATCATTGTATATATTGCTTCTATATAGTCTAAGAAACATATATGTAATGCATCAAAACAGTACAATTCGACAATTTTTTGTTCTTCAAGTTTAAGTGTACAACGAGCCCCATTGTTAATCCTTTAAAGGAAATTATTTGTAACTTGCGACAAGTAGAACAATGAGTGGAACAGGTAGACGGTTGAAATCAATGTATATATTGCTTCTGTATAGTCTAAGAAACATATATGCAAAGCATCCAAACAGTACAATTCGCCAATTTTTTGTTCTTCAAGTTTAAGTAAACTACGATCCCCATTGTTAATCCCTTAACGGAAATTATTTGTAACTTGCGACAAGTAGAACAATGAATGGAACAGGTAGACGGTTGAAATCATTGTATATATTGCTTCTATATAATCTAAGAAACATATATTCAAAGCATCCAAACAGTACCATTCGCCAATTTTTTGTTCTTCAAGTTTAAGTAAACTACGATCCCCATTGTTAATCCCTTAACGGAAATTATTTGTAACTTGCGACAAGTAGAACAATGAATGGAACAGGTAGACGGTTGAAATCAATGTATATATTGCTTCTATATAGTCTAAGAAACATATATGCAAAGCATCCAAACAGTACCATTCGCCAATTTTTTGTTCGTCAAGTTTAAGTGACCAACGCGCCCCATTGTTAATACTTTAAAGGAAATTATTTGTAAATTTCGACAAATAGAACAATGATTGGAACACGTAGACGGTTGAAATCTTTGTATATATTGCTTCTATATAGTATAAGAAACATATATGCAAAGCATCCAAACAGTACAATTCGCCAATTTTTTGTTCTTCAAGTTTAAGTGAACAATGAGCCCCAATGGTTAATCCGTTATCGGAAATTATTTGTAACTTTCGACAAGTAGAACAATGAATGGAACAGGAGGATGGTTGAAATCTTTGTATATATTGCTTCTATATAGTATAAGAAACATATATGCAAAGCATCAAAACAGTATCATTCGCCAATTTTTTGTTCTTCAAGTTTAAGTGAACTACGAGCCCCATTGTTAATCCTTTAAAGGAAATTATTTGTAAATTTCGACTAGTAGAACAATGAATCGAACAGGTAGACTGTTGAAATCATTGTATATATTGCTTCTATATAGTCTAAGAAACATATATGCAAAGCATCCAAACAGTACAATTCGCCAATTTTTTGTTCTTCAAGTTTAAGTAAACTACGATCCCCATTGTTAATCCCTTAACGGAAATTATTTGTGACTTTCGACAAGTAGAACAATGAATGGAACAGGTAGACGGTTGAAATCATTGTATATATTGCTTCTATATAGTCTAAGAAACATATATGTAATGCATCAAAACAGTACAATTCGACAATTTTTTGTTCTTCAAGTTTAAGTGTACAACGAGCCCCATTGTTAATCCTTTAAAGGAAATTATTTGTAAATTTCGACAAGTAGAACAATGAATGGAATAGGTAGACGGGTGAAATCATTGTATATATTGCTTCTATATAATCTAAGAAACATATATGTAAAGCATCTAAACAGTAACAATCGCCAATTTTTTGATCTTCAAGTTTAAGTGAACTACGAGCCCCATTGTTAATCCTTTAACGGAAATTAATTGTAACTTTCTACAAGTAGAACAAAGATTGGAACACGTAGACGGTTGAAATCTTTGTTCATATTGCCTCCATATAGTCTAAGAAACATGTACGCAAAGCATCCAAACAGTACCATTGGCCAAATTTTTGTTGTTCAAGTTTAAGTGAACAATGAGCCCCAATGGTTAATCCTTTATCGGAAATTACTTGTAATATTCGGCAAGTAGAACAATGAATGGAACAGGTAGACGGTTGAAATCTTTGTATATATTGCTTCTATATAATCTAAGAAACATATATTCAAAGCATCCAAACAGTACCATTCGCCAATTTTTTGTTCTTCAAGTTTAAGTGATCTACGAGCCCCATTGTTAATCCTTTAAAGGAAATTATTTGTAAATTTCGGCAAGTAGAACAATGAATGGAACAGGTAGACGGTTGAAATCTTTGTATATATTGCTTCTATATAATCTAAGAAACATATATTCAAAGCATCCAAACAGTACCATTCGCCAATTTTTTGTTCTTCAAGTTTAAGTGAACTACGAGCCCCATTGTTAATACTTTAACGGAAATTATTTGTAACTTGCGACAAGTAGAACAATGAGTGGAACAGGTAGACGGTTGAAATCAATGTATATATTGCTTCTATATAGTCTAAGAAACATATATGCAAATCATCCAAACAGTACCATTCGCCAATTTTTTGCTCTTCAAGTTTAAGTGAACTACGAGCCCCATTGTTAATCCTTTAAAGGAAATTATTTGTAAATTTCGGCAAGTAGAACAATGAATGGAATAGGTAGACGGTTGAAATCATTCTATATATTGCTTCTATATAGTCTAAGAAACATATCTGCAAATCATCCAAACAGTACAATTCGCCAATTATTTGATCTTCAAGTTTAAGTGAACTACGAGCCCCATTGTTAATACTTTAACGGAAATTATTTGTAACTTGCGACAAGTAGAACAATGAATGGAACAGGTAGACGGTTGAAATCAATGTATATATTGCTTCTATATAGTCTAAGAAACATATATGCAAAGCATCCAAACAGTACCATTCGCCAATTTTTTGTTCGTCAAGTTTAAGTGAACAACGAGCCCCATTGTTAATCATTTAAAGGAAATTATTTGTAAATTTCGACAAGTAGAACAATGATTGGAACACGTAGATGGTTGAAATCTTTGTAGATATTGCTTCCATACAGCCTAAGAAACATGTACGCAAAGCATCCAAACAGTACCATTCGCCAATTATTTCATCTTCAAGTTTAAGTGAACTACGAGCCCCATTGTTAATACTTTAACGGAAATTATTTGTAACTTGCGACAAGTAGAACAATGAGTGGAACAGGTAGACGGTTGAAATCAATGTATATATTGCTTCTGTATAGTCTAAGAAACATATATGCAAAGCATCAAACAGTACAATTCGCCAATTTTTTGTTCTTCAAGTTTAAGTAAACTACGATCCCCATTGTTAATCCCTTAACGGAAATTATTTGTAACTTGCGACAAGTAGAACAATGAGTGGAACAGGTAGACGGTTGAAATCAATGTATATATTGCTTCTATATAGTCTAAGAAACATATATGCAAATCATCCAAACAGTACCATTCGCCAATTTTTTGTTCTTCAAGTTTAAGTGAACAATGAGCCCCATTGTTAATCCTTTATCGGAAATTATTTATAACTTTCGACAAGTAGAACAATGAATGGAACTGGTAGACGGTTGAAATCTTTTTATATATTGCTTCTATATAGTCTAAGAAACATATATGCAAAGCATCCAAACAGTACCAGTCGCCAATTTTTTGTTCTTCAAGTTTAAGTGAACAACGAGGCCCATTGGTAATCATGAAACAGAAATTATTTGTAACTTTCGACAAGAAGAACAATGAATAGAACAGGTAGACGTTTGAAATCTTTGTATATGTTGGTTCTATATAGTCTTAGAAACCTATATGCAAAGCATCTAAAAAGTAACATTCGCCAATTTTTTGATCTTCAAGTTTAAGTGAACAGCGAGCCCCATTGATAATCATGAAATGGAAATTATTTGTAACTTTCTACAAGTAGAACAATGAATGGATCAGGTAGACGGTTGAAATCATTGTATATATTGCTTCTATATAGCCTACGAAACACATATGCAAAGCATCCAAACAGTACAATTCGCCAATTTTTTGGTCTTCAAGTTTAAGTGAACTACGAGCCCCATTGTTAATCCTTTAAAGGAAATTATTTGTAAATTTCGACAAGTAGAACAATGAATGGAACAGGTAGACTGTTGAAATCATTGTATATATTGCTTCTATATAGTCTAAGAAACATATATGCATAGCGTCCAAACAGTACAATTCGCCAATTTTTTGCTCTTCAAGTTTAAGTGAACTACGAGCCCCATTGTTAATCTTTTAAAGGAAATTATTTGTAAATTTCGACAAGTAGAACAATGATTGGAACACGTAGACGGTTGAAATCTTTGTATATATTGCTTCCATACAGCCTATGAAACATGTACGTAAAGCATCCAAACAGTACCATTCGCCAATTTTTTGTTCTTCAAGTTTAAGTGAACTACGAGCCCCATTGTTAATCCTTTAACGGAAATTAATTGTAACTTTCTACGAGTAGAACAATGATTGGAACACGTAGACGGTTGAAATCTTTGTATATATTGCTTCCATATAGTCTAAGAAACATGTACGCAAATCATCCAAACAGTACCATACGCCAATTTTTTGTTCTTCAAGTTTAAGTAAACTACGATCCCCATTGTTAATCCCTTAACGGAAATTATTTGTAACTTGCGACAAGTAGAACAATGAATGGAACAGGTAGACGGTTGAAGTCATTGTATATATTGCTTCTATATAATCTAAGAAACATATATTCAAAGCATCCAAACAGTACCATTCGCCAATTTTTTGTTCTTCAAGTTTAGGTGAACAATGAGCCCCATTGTTAATCCTTTATCGGAAATTATTTCTAACTTTCGACAAGTAGAACAGTGAATGGAACAGGTAGACGGTTGAAATCTTTGCATATATTGCTTCTATATAGTATAAGAAACATATATGCAAAGCATCCAAACAGTACAATTCGCCAATTTTTTGTTCTTCAAGTTTAAGTGAACAATGAGCCCCAATGGTTAATCCGTTATCGGAAATTATTTGTAACTTTCGACAAGTAGAACAATGAATGGAACAGGAGGACTGTTGAAATCTTTGTATATATTGCTTCTATATAGTCTAAGAAACATATATGCAAAGCATCCAAACAGTACCATTCGCCAATTTTTTGTTCTTCACGTTTAAGTGAACTACGAGCCCCATTGTTAATCCTTTAAAGGAAATTATTTGTAAATTTCGACAAGTAGAACAATGAATGGAACAGGTAGACTGTTGAAATCATTGTATATATTGCTTCTGTATAGTCTAAGAAACATAAATGCAAAGCATCCAAACAGTACAATTCGCCAATTTTTTGTTCTTCAAGTTTAAGTAAACTACGATCCCCATTGTTAATCCCTTAACGGAAATTATTTGTGAATTTCGACAAGTAGAACAATGAATGGAACAGGTAGACGGTTGAAATCAATGTATATATTGCTTCTATATAGTCTAAGAAACATATATGCAAAGCATCCAAACAGTACCATTCGCCAATTTTTTGTTCGTCAAGTTTAAGTGACCAACGCGCCCCATTGTTAATCCTTTAAAGGAAATTATTTGTAAATTTCGACAAGTAGAACAATGATTGGAACACGTAGACGGTTGAAATCTTTGTATATATTGCTTCTATATAGTATAAGAAACATATATGCAAAGCATCCAAACAGTACAATTCGCCAATTTTTTGTTCTTCAAGTTTAAGTGAACAATGAGCCCCAATGGTTAATCCGTTATCGGAAATTATTTGTAACTTTCGACAAGTAGAACAATGAATGGAACAGGAGGACTGTTGAAATCTTTGTATATATTGCTTCTATATAGTATAAGAAACATATATGCAAAGCATCAAAACAGTATCATTCGCCAATTTTTTGTTCTTCAAGTTTAAGTGAACTACGAGCCCCATTGTTAATCCTTTAAAGGAAATTATTTGTAAATTTCGACTAGTAGAACAATGAATCGAACAGGTAGACTGTTGAAATCATTGTATATATTGCTTCTATATAGTCTAAGAAACATATATGCAAAGCATCCAAACAGTACAATTCGCCAATTTTTTGTTCTTCAAGTTTAAGTAAACTACGATCCCCATTATTAATCCCTTAACGGAAATTATTTGTGACTTTCGACAAGTAGAACAATGAATGGAACAGGTAGACGGTTGAAATCATTGTATATATTGCTTCTATATAGTCTAAGAAACATATATGTAATGCATCAAAACAGTACAATTCGACAATTTTTTGTTCTTCAAGTTTAAGTGTACAACGAGCCCCATTGTTAATCCTTTAAAGGAAATTATTTGTAAATTTCGACAAGTAGAACAATGAATGGAATAGGTAGACGGGTGAAATCATTGTATATATTGCTTCTATATAATCTAAGAAACATATATGCAAAGCATCTAAACAGTAACAATCGCCAATTTTTTGATCTTCAAGTTTAAGTGAACTACGAGCCCCATTGTTAATCCTTTAACGGAAATTAATTGTAACTTTCTACAAGTAGAACAAAGATTGGAACACGTAGACGGTTGAAATCTTTGTTCATATTGCTTCCATATAGTCTAAGAAACATGTACGCAAAGCATCCAAACAGTACCATTGGCCAAATTTTTGTTGTTCAAGTTTAAGTGAACAATGAGCCCCAATGGTTAATCCTTTATCGGAAATTACTTGTAATATTCGGCAAGTAGAACAATGAATGGAACAGGTAGACGGTTGAAATCTTTGTATATATTGCTTCTATATAATCTAAGAAACATATATTCAAAGCATCCAAACAGTACCATTCGCCAATTTTTTGTTCTTCAAGTTTAAGTGATCTACGAGCCCCATTGTTAATCCTTTAAAGGAAATTATTTGTAAATTTCGGCAAGTAGAACAATGAATGGAACAGGTAGACGGTTGAAATCTTTGTATATATTGCTTCTATATAATCTAAGAAACATATATTCAAAGCGTCCAAACAGTACCATTCGCCAATTTTTTGTTCTTCAAGTTTAAGTGAACTACGAGCCCCATTGTTAATACTTTAACGGAAATTATTTGTAACTTGCGACAAGTAGAACAATGAGTGGAACAGGTAGACGGTTGAAATCAATGTATATATTGCTTCTATATAGTCTAAGAAACATATATGCAAATCATCCAAACAGTACCATTCGCCAATTTTTTGCTCTTCAAGTTTAAGTGAACTACGAGCCCCATTGTTAATCCTTTAAAGGAAATTATTTGTAAATTTCGGCAAGTAGAACAATGAATGGAATAGGTAGACGGTTGAAATCATTCTATATATTGCTTCTATATAGTCTAAGAAACATATATGCAAAGCATCCAAACAGTACCATTCGCCAATTTTTTGTTCGTCAAGTTTAAGTGAACAACGAGCCCCATTGTTAATCATTTAAAGGAAATTATTTGTAAATTTCGACAAGTAGAACAATGATTGGAACACGTAGATGGTTGAAATCTTTGTAGATATTGCTTCCATACAGCCTAAGAAACATGTACGCAAAGCATCCAAACAGTACCATTCGCCAATTATTTCATCTTCAAGTTTAAGTGAACTACGAGCCCCATTGTTAATACTTTAACGGAAATTATTTGTAACTTGCGACAAGTAGAACAATGAGTGGAACAGGTAGACGGTTGAAATCAATGTATATATTGCTTCTGTATAGTCTAAGAAACATATATGCAAAGCATCCAAACAGTACAATTCGCCAATTTTTTGTTCTTCAAGTTTAAGTAAACTACGATCCCCATTGTTAATCCCTTAACGGAAATTATTTGTAACTTGCGACAAGTAGAACAATGAGTGGAACAGGTAGACGGTTGAAATCAATGTATATATTGCTTCTATATAGTCTAAGAAACATATATGCAAATCATCCAAACAGTACCATTCGCCAATTTTTTGTTCTTCAAGTTTAAGTGAACAATGAGCCCCATTGTTAATCCTTTATCGGAAATTATTTATAACTTTCGACAAGTAGAACAATGAATGGAACTGGTAGACGGTTGAAATCTTTTTATATATTGCTTCTATATAGTCTAAGAAACATATATGCAAAGCATCCAAACAGTACCAGTCGCCAACTTTTGTTCTTCAAGTTTAAGTGAACAACGAGGCCCATTGGTAATCATGAAACAGAAATTATTTGTAACTTTCGACAAGAAGAACAATGAATAGAACAGGTAGACGTTTGAAATCTTTGTATATGTTGGTTCTATATAGTCTTAGAAACCTATATGCAAAGCATCTAAAAAGTAACATTCGCCAATTTTTTGATCTTCAAGTTTAAGTGAACAGCGAGCCCCATTGATAATCATGAAATGGAAATTATTTGTAACTTTCTACAAGTAGAACAATGAATGGATCAGGTAGACGGTTGAAATCATTGTATATATTGCTTCTATATAGCCTACGAAACACATATGCAAAGCATCCAAACAGTACAATTCGCCAATTTTTTGGTCTTCAAGTTTAAGTGAACTACGAGCCCCATTGTTAATCCTTTAAAGGAAATTATTTGTAAATTTCGACAAGTAGAACAATGAATGGAACAGGTAGACTGTTGAAATCATTGTATATATTGCTTCTATATAGTCTAAGAAACATATATGCATAGCGTCCAAACAGTACAATTCGCCAATTTTTTGCTCTTCAAGTTTAAGTGAACTACGAGCCCCATTGTTAATCTTTTAAAGGAAATTATTTGTAAATTTCGACAAGTAGAACAATGATTGGAACACGTAGACGGTTGAAATCTTTGTATATATTGCTTCCATACAGCCTATGAAACATGTACGTAAAGCATCCAAACAGTACCATTCGCCAATTTTTTGTTCTTCAAGTTTAAGTGAACTACGAGCCCCATTGTTAATCCTTTAACGGAAATTAATTGTAACTTTCTACGAGTAGAACAATGATTGGAACACGTAGACGGTTGAAATCTTTGTATATATTGCTTCCATATAGTCTAAGAAACATGTACGCAAATCATCCAAACAGTACCATACGCCAATTTTTTGTTCTTCAAGTTTAAGTAAACTACGATCCCCATTGTTAATCCCTTAACGGAAATTATTTGTAACTTGCGACAAGTAGAACAATGAATGGAACAGGTAGACGGTTGAAATCATTGTATATATTGCTTCTATATAATCTAAGAAACATATATTCAAAGCATCCAAACAGTACCATTCGCCAATTTTTTGTTCTTCAAGTTTAGGTGAACAATGAGCCCCATTGTTAATCCTTTATCGGAAATTATTTCTAACTTTCGACAAGTAGAACAGTGAATGGAACAGGTAGACGGTTGAAATCTTTGCATATATTGCTTCTATATAGTATAAGAAACATATATGCAAAGCATCCAAACAGTACAATTCGCCAATTTTTTGTTCTTCAAGTTTAAGTGAACAATGAGCCCCAATGGTTAATCCGTTATCGGAAATTATTTGTAACTTTCGACAAGTAGAACAATGAATGGAACAGGAGGACTGTTGAAATCTTTGTATATATTGCTTCTATATAGTCTAAGAAACATATATGCAAAGCATCCAAACAGTACCATTCGCCAATTTTTTGTTCTTCAAGTTTAAGTGAACTACGAGCCCCATTGTTAATCCTTTAAAGGAAATTATTTGTAAATTTCGACAAGTAGAACAATGAATGGAACAGGTAGACTGTTGAAATCATTGTATATATTGCTTCTGTATAGTCTAAGAAACATAAATGCAAAGCATCCAAACAGTACAATTCGCCAATTTTTTGTTCTTCAAGTTTAAGTAAACTACGATCCCCATTGTTAATCCCTTAACGGAAATTATTTGTGAATTTCGACAAGTAGAACAATGAATGGAACAGGTAGACGGTTGAAATCAATGTATATATTGCTTCTATATAGTCTAAGAAACATATATGCAAAGCATCCAAACAGTACCATTCGCCAATTTTTTGTTCGTCAAGTTTAAGTGACCAACGCGCCCCATTGTTAATCCTTTAAAGGAAATTATTTGTAAATTTCGACAAGTAGAACAATGATTGGAACACGTAGACGGTTGAAATCTTTGTATATATTGCTTCTATATAGTATAAGAAACATATATGCAAAGCATCCAAACAGTACAATTCGCCAATTTTTTGTTCTTCAAGTTTAAGTGAACAATGAGCCCCAATGGTTAATCCGTTATCGGAAATTATTTGTAACTTTCGACAAGTAGAACAATGAATGGAACAGGAGGACTGTTGAAATCTTTGTATATATTGCTTCTATATAGTATAAGAAACATATATGCAAAGCATCAAAACAGTATCATTCGCCAATTTTTTGTTCTTCAAGTTTAAGTGAACTACGAGCCCCATTGTTAATCCTTTAAAGGAAATTATTTGTAAATTTCGACTAGTAGAACAATGAATCGAACAGGTAGACTGTTGAAATCATTGTATATATTGCTTCTATATAGTCTAAGAAACATATATGCAAAGCATCCAAACAGTACAATTCGCCAATTTTTTGTTCTTCAAGTTTAAGTAAACTACGATCCCCATTATTAATCCCTTAACGGAAATTATTTGTGACTTTCGACAAGTAGAACAATGAATGGAACAGGTAGACGGTTGAAATCATTGTATATATTGCTTCTATATAGTCTAAGAAACATATATGTAATGCATCAAAACAGTACAATTCGACAATTTTTTGTTCTTCAAGTTTAAGTGTACAACGAGCCCCATTGTTAATCCTTTAAAGGAAATTATTTGTAAATTTCGACAAGTAGAACAATGAATGGAATAGGTAGACGGGTGAAATCATTGTATATATTGCTTCTATATAATCTAAGAAACATATATGCAAAGCATCTAAACAGTAACAATCGCCAATTTTTTGATCTTCAAGTTTAAGTGAACTACGAGCCCCATTGTTAATCCTTTAACGGAAATTAATTGTAACTTTCTACAAGTAGAACAAAGATTGGAACACGTAGACGGTTGAAATCTTTGTTCATATTGCTTCCATATAGTCTAAGAAACATGTACGCAAAGCATCCAAACAGTACCATTGGCCAAATTTTTGTTGTTCAAGTTTAAGTGAACAATGAGCCCCAATGGTTAATCCTTTATCGGAAATTACTTGTAATATTCGGCAAGTAGAACAATGAATGGAACAGGTAGACGGTTGAAATCTTTGTATATATTGCTTCTATATAATCTAAGAAACATATATTCAAAGCATCCAAACAGTACCATTCGCCAATTTTTTGTTCTTCAAGTTTAAGTGATCTACGAGCCCCATTGTTAATCCTTTAAAGGAAATTATTTGTAAATTTCGGCAAGTAGAACAATGAATGGAACAGGTAGACGGTTGAAATCTTTGTATATATTGCTTCTATATAATCTAAGAAACATATATTCAAAGCATCCAAACAGTACCATTCGCCAATTTTTTGTTCTTCAAGTTTAAGTGAACTACGAGCCCCATTGTTAATACTTTTACGGAAATTATTTGTAACTTGCGACAAGTAGAACAATGAGTGGAACAGGTAGACGGTTGAAATCAATGTATATATTGCTTCTATATAGTCTAAGAAACATATATGCAAATCATCCAAACAGTACCATTCGCCAATTTTTTGCTCTTCAAGTTTAAGTGAACTACGAGCCCCATTGTTAATCCTTTAAAGGAAATTATTTGTAAATTTCGGCAAGTAGAACAATGATTGGAACACGTAGACGGTTGAAATCTTTGTATATATTGCTTCTATATAGTATAAGAAACATATATGCAAAGCATCCAAACAGTACAATTCGCCAATTTTTTGTTCTTCAAGTTTAAGTGAACAATGAGCCCCAATGGTTAATCCGTTATCGGAAATTATTTGTAACTTTCGACAAGTAGAACAATGAATGGAACAGGTAGACGGTTGAAATCATTGTATATATTGCTTCTATATAGTCTAAGAAACATATATGTAATGCATCAAAACAGTACAATTCGACAATTTTTTGTTCTTCAAGTTTAAGTGTACAACGAGCCCCATTGTTAATCCTTTAAAGGAAATTATTTGTAAATTTCGACAAGTAGAACAATGAATGGAATAGGTAGACGGGTGAAATCATTGTATATATTGCTTCTATATAATCTAAGAAACATATATGCAAAGCATCTAAACAGTAACAATCGCCAATTTTTTGATCTTCAAGTTTAAGTGAACTACGAGCCCCATTGTTAATCCTTTAACGGAAATTAATTGTAACTTTCTACAAGTAGAACAAAGATTGGAACACGTAGACGGTTGAAATCTTTGTTCATATTGCTTCCATATAGTCTAAGAAACATGTACGCAAAGCATCCAAACAGTACCATTGGCCAAATTTTTGTTGTTCAAGTTTAAGTGAACAATGAGCCCCAATGGTTAATCCTTTATCGGAAATTACTTGTAATATTCGGCAAGTAGAACAATGAATGGAACAGGTAGACGGTTGAAATCTTTGTATATATTGCTTCTATATAATCTAAGAAACATATATTCAAAGCATCCAAACAGTACCATTCGCCAATTTTTTGTTCTTCAAGTTTAAGTGATCTACGAGCCCCATTGTTAATCCTTTAACGGAAATTAATTGTAACTTTCTACAAGTAGAATAATGATTGGAACACGTAGCCGGTTGAAATCTTTGTATATATTGCTTCCGTATAGTCTAAGAAACATGTACGCAAAGCATCCAAACAGTACCATTCGCCAATTTTTTGTTCTACAAGTTTAAGTGAACTACGAGCCCCATTGTTAATACTTTAACGGAAATTATTTGTAACTTGCGACAAGTAGAACAATGAGTGGAACAGGTAGACGGTTGAAATCAATGTATATATTGCTTCTATATAGTCTAAGAAACATATATGCAAATCATCCAAACAGTACCATTCGCCAATTTTTTGCTCTTCAAGTTTAAGTGAACTACGAGCCCCATTGTTAATCCTTTAAAGGAAATTATTTGTAAATTTCGGCAAGTAGAACAATGAATGGAATAGGTAGACGGTTGAAATCATTGTATATATTGCTTCTGTATAGTCTAAGAAACATAAATGCAAAGCATCCAAACAGTACAATTCGCCAATTTTTTGTTCTTCAAGTTTAAGTAAACTACGATCCCCATTGTTAATCCCTTAACGGAAATTATTTGTGAATTTCGACAAGTAGAACAATGAATGGAACAGGTAGACGGTTGAAATCAATGTATATATTGCTTCTATATAGTCTAAGAAACATATATGCAAAGCATCCAAACAGTACCATTCGCCAATTTTTTGTTCGTCAAGTTTAAGTGACCAACGCGCCCCATTGTTAATCCTTTAAAGGAAATTATTTGTAAATTTCGACAAGTAGAACAATGATTGGAACACGTAGACGGTTGAAATCTTTGTATATATTGCTTCTATATAGTATAAGAAACATATATGCAAAGCATCCAAACAGTACAATTCGCCAATTTTTTGTTCTTCAAGTTTAAGTGAACAATGAGCCCCAATGGTTAATCCGTTATCGGAAATTATTTGTAACTTTCGACAAGTAGAACAATGAATGGAACAGGAGGACTGTTGAAATCTTTGTATATATTGCTTCTATATAATCTAAGAAACATATATTCAAAGCATCCAAACAGTACCATTCGCCAATTTTTTGTTCTTCAAGTTTAAGTGATCTACGAGCCCCATTGTTAATCCTTTAACGGAAATTAATTGTAACTTTCTACAAGTAGAATAATGATTGGAACACGTAGCCGGTTGAAATCTTTGTATATATTGCTTCCGTATAGTCTAAGAAACATGTACGCAAAGCATCCAAACAGTACCATTCGCCAATTTTTTGTTCTACAAGTTTAAGTGAACTACGAGCCCCATTGTTAATACTTTAACGGAAATTATTTGTAACTTGCGACAAGTAGAACAATGAGTGGAACAGGTAGACGGTTGAAATCAATGTATATATTGCTTCTATATAGTCTAAGAAACATATATGCAAATCATCCAAACAGTACCATTCGCCAATTTTTTGCTCTTCAAGTTTAAGTGAACTACGAGCCCCATTGTTAATCCTTTAAAGGAAATTATTTGTAAATTTCGGCAAGTAGAACAATGAATGGAATAGGTAGACGGTTGAAATCATTGTATATATTGCTTCTGTATAGTCTAAGAAACATAAATGCAAAGCATCCAAACAGTACAATTCGCCAATTTTTTGTTCTTCAAGTTTAAGTAAACTACGATCCCCATTGTTAATCCCTTAACGGAAATTATTTGTGAATTTCGACAAGTAGAACAATGAATGGAACAGGTAGACGGTTGAAATCAATGTATATATTGCTTCTATATAGTCTAAGAAACATATATGCAAAGCATCCAAACAGTACCATTCGCCAATTTTTTGTTCGTCAAGTTTAAGTGACCAACGCGCCCCATTGTTAATCCTTTAAAGGAAATTATTTGTAAATTTCGACAAGTAGAACAATGATTGGAACACGTAGACGGTTGAAATCTTTGTATATATTGCTTCTATATAGTATAAGAAACATATATGCAAAGCATCCAAACAGTACAATTCGCCAATTTTTTGTTCTTCAAGTTTAAGTGAACAATGAGCCCCAATGGTTAATCCGTTATCGGAAATTATTTGTAACTTTCGACAAGTAGAACAATGAATGGAACAGGAGGACTGTTGAAATCTTTGTATATATTGCTTCTATATAGTATAAGAAACATATATGCAAAGCATCAAAACAGTATCATTCGCCAATTTTTTGTTCTTCAAGTTTAAGTGAACTACGAGCCCCATTGTTAATCCTTTAAAGGAAATTATTTGTAAATTTCGACTAGTAGAACAATGAATCGAACAGGTAGACTGTTGAAATCATTGTATATATTGCTTCTATATAGTCTAAGAAACATATATGCAAAGCATCCAAACAGTACAATTCGCCAATTTTTTGTTCTTCAAGTTTAAGTAAACTACGATCCCCATTATTAATCCCTTAACGGAAATTATTTGTGACTTTCGACAAGTAGAACAATGAATGGAACATGTAGACGGTTGAAATCATTGTATATATTGCTTCTATATAGTCTAAGAAACATATATGTAATGCATCAAAACAGTACAATTCGACAATTTTTTGTTCTTCAAGTTTAAGTGAACTACGAGCCCCATTGTTAATACTTTAACGGAAATTATTTGTAACTTGCGACAAGTAGAACAATGAGTGGAACAGGTAGACGGTTGAAATCAATGTATATATTGCTTCTATATAGTCTAAGAAACATATATGCAAATCATCCAAACAGTACCATTCGCCAATTTTTTGCTCTTCAAGTTTAAGTGAACTACGAGCCCCATTGTTAATCCTTTAAAGGAAATTATTTGTAAATTTCGGCAAGTAGAACAATGATTGGAACACGTAGACGGTTGAAATCTTTGTATATATTGCTTCTATATAGTATAAGAAACATATATGCAAAGCATCCAAACAGTACAATTCGCCAATTTTTTGTTCTTCAAGTTTAAGTGAACAATGAGCCCCAATGGTTAATCCGTTATCGGAAATTATTTGTAACTTTCGACAAGTAGAACAATGAATGGAACAGGTAGACGGTTGAAATCATTGTATATATTGCTTCTATATAGTCTAAGAAACATATATGTAATGCATCAAAACAGTACAATTCGACAATTTTTTGTTCTTCAAGTTTAAGTGTACAACGAGCCCCATTGTTAATCCTTTAAAGGAAATTATTTGTAAATTTCGACAAGTAGAACAATGAATGGAATAGGTAGACGGGTGAAATCATTGTATATATTGCTTCTATATAATCTAAGAAACATATATGCAAAGCATCTAAACAGTAACAATCGCCAATTTTTTGATCTTCAAGTTTAAGTGAACTACGAGCCCCATTGTTAATCCTTTAACGGAAATTAATTGTAACTTTCTACAAGTAGAACAAAGATTGGAACACGTAGACGGTTGAAATCTTTGTTCATATTGCTTCCATATAGTCTAAGAAACATGTACGCAAAGCATCCAAACAGTACCATTGGCCAAATTTTTGTTGTTCAAGTTTAAGTGAACAATGAGCCCCAATGGTTAATCCTTTATCGGAAATTACTTGTAATATTCGGCAAGTAGAACAATGAATGGAACAGGTAGACGGTTGAAATCTTTGTATATATTGCTTCTATATAATCTAAGAAACATATATTCAAAGCATCCAAACAGTACCATTCGCCAATTTTTTGTTCTTCAAGTTTAAGTGATCTACGAGCCCCATTGTTAATCCTTTAACGGAAATTAATTGTAACTTTCTACAAGTAGAATAATGATTGGAACACGTAGCCGGTTGAAATCTTTGTATATATTGCTTCCGTATAGTCTAAGAAACATGTACGCAAAGCATCCAAACAGTACCATTCGCCAATTTTTTGTTCTACAAGTTTAAGTGAACTACGAGCCCCATTGTTAATACTTTAACGGAAATTATTTGTAACTTGCGACAAGTAGAACAATGAGTGGAACAGGTAGACGGTTGAAATCAATGTATATATTGCTTCTATATAGTCTAAGAAACATATATGCAAATCATCCAAACAGTACCATTCGCCAATTTTTTGCTCTTCAAGTTTAAGTGAACTACGAGCCCCATTGTTAATCCTTTAAAGGAAATTATTTGTAAATTTCGGCAAGTAGAACAATGAATGGAATAGGTAGACGGTTGAAATCATTGTATATATTGCTTCTATATAGTCTAAGAAACATATCTGCAAATCATCCAAACAGTACAATTCGCCAATTATTTGATCTTCAAGTTTAAGTGAACTACGAGCCCCATTGTTAATACTTTAACGGAAATTATTTGTAACTTGCGACAAGTAGAACAATGAGTGGAACAGGTAGACGGTTGAAATCAATGTATATATTGCTTCTGTATAGTCTAAGAAACATATATGCAAAGCATCCAAACAGTACAATTCGCCAATTTTTTGTTCTTCAAGTTTAAGTAAACTACGATCCCCATTGTTAATCCCTTAACGGAAATTATTTGTAACTTGCGGCAAGTAGAACAATGAATGGAACAGGTAGACGGTTGAAATCATTGTATATATTGCTTCTATATAATCTAAGAAACATATATTCAAAGCATCCAAACAGTACCATTCGCCAATTTTTTGTTCTTCAAGTTTAGGTGAACAATGAGCCCCATTGTTAATCCTTTATCGGAAATTATTTCTAACTTTCGACAAGTAGAACAGTGAATGGAACAGGTAGACGGTTGAAATCTTTGCATATATTGCTTCTATATAGTATAAGAAACATATATGCAAAGCATCCAAACAGTACAATTCGCCAATTTTTTGTTCTTCAAGTTTAAGTGAACAATGAGCCCCAATGGTTAATCCGTTATCGGAAATTATTTGTAACTTTCGACAAGTAGAACAATGAATGGAACAGGAGCACTGTTGAAATCTTTGTATATATTGCTTCTATATAGTCTAAGAAACATATATGCAAAGCATCCAAACAGTACCATTCGCCAATTTTTTGTTCTTCAAGTTTAAGTGAACTACGAGCCCCATTGTTAATCCTTTAAAGGAAATTATTTGTAAATTTCGACAAGTAGAACAATGAATGGAACAGGTAGACTGTTGAAATCATTGTATATATTGCTTCTGTATAGTCTAAGAAACATAAATGCAAAGCATCCAAACAGTACAATTCGCCAATTTTTTGTTCTTCAAGTTTAAGTAAACTACGATCCCCATTGTTAATCCCTTAACGGAAATTATTTGTGAATTTCGACAAGTAGAACAATGAATGGAACAGGTAGACGGTTGAAATCAATGTATATATTGCTTCTATATAGTCTAAGAAACATATATGCAAAGCATCCAAACAGTACCATTCGCCAATTTTTTGCTCTTCAAGTTTAAGTGAACTACGAGCCCCATTGTTAATCCCTTAACGGAAATTATTTGTGAATTTCGACAAGTAGAACAATGAATGGAACAGGAGGACTGTTGAAATCTTTGTATATATTGCTTCTATATAGTCTAAGAAACATATATGCATAGCGTCTAAACAGTACAATTGGCCAATTTTTTGCTCTTCAAGTTTAAGTGAACTACGAGCCCCATTGTTAATCCTTTAAAGGAAATTATTTGTAAATTTCGGCAAGTAGAACAATGAATGGAATAGGTAGACGGTTGAAATCATTGTATATATTGCTTCTATATAGTCTAAGAAACATATCTGCAAATCATCCAAACAGTACAATTCGCCAATTATTTGATCTTCAAGTTTAAGTGAACTACGAGCCCCATTGTTAATACTTTAACGGAAATTATTTGTAACTTGCGACAAGTAGAACAATGAGTGGAACAGGTAGACGGTTGAAATCAATGTATATATTGCTTCTGTATAGTCTAAGAAACATATATGCAAAGCATCCAAACAGTACAATTCGCCAATTTTTTGTTCTTCAAGTTTAAGTAAACTACGATCCCCATTGTTAATCCCTTAACGGAAATTATTTGTAACTTGCGGCAAGTAGAACAATGAATGGAACAGGTAGACGGTTGAAATCATTGTATATATTGCTTCTATATAATCTAAGAAACATATATTCAAAGCATCCAAACAGTACCATTCGCCAATTTTTTGTTCTTCAAGTTTAGGTGAACAATGAGCCCCATTGTTAATCCTTTATCGGAAATTATTTCTAACTTTCGACAAGTAGAACAGTGAATGGAACAGGTAGACGGTTGAAATCTTTGCATATATTGCTTCTATATAGTATAAGAAACATATATGCAAAGCATCCAAACAGTACAATTCGCCAATTTTTTGTTCTTCAAGTTTAAGTGAACAATGAGCCCCAATGGTTAATCCGTTATCGGAAATTATTTGTAACTTTCGACAAGTAGAACAATGAATGGAACAGGAGCACTGTTGAAATCTTTGTATATATTGCTTCTATATAGTCTAAGAAACATATATGCAAAGCATCCAAACAGTACCATTCGCCAATTTTTTGTTCTTCAAGTTTAAGTGAACTACGAGCCCCATTGTTAATCCTTTAAAGGAAATTATTTGTAAATTTCGACAAGTAGAACAATGAATGGAACAGGTAGACTGTTGAAATCATTGTATATATTGCTTCTGTATAGTCTAAGAAACATAAATGCAAAGCATCCAAACAGTACAATTCGCCAATTTTTTGTTCTTCAAGTTTAAGTAAACTACGATCCCCATTGTTAATCCCTTAACGGAAATTATTTGAGAATTTCGACAAGTAGAACAATGAATGGAACAGGTAGACGGTTGAAATCAATGTATATATTGCTTCTATATAGTCTAAGAAACATATATGCAAAGCATCCAAACAGTACCATTCGCCAATTTTTTGCTCTTCAAGTTTAAGTGAACTACGAGCCCCATTGTTAGTCCCTTAACGGAAATTATTTGTGAATTTCGACAAGTAGAACAATGAATGGAACAGGTAGACGGTTGAAATCAATGTATATATTGCTTCTATATAGTCTAAGAAACATATATGCAAAGCATCCAAACAGTACCATTCGCCAATTTTTTGCTCTTCAAGTTTAAGTGAACTACGAGCCCCATTGTTAATCCTTTAAAGGAAATTATTTGTAAATTTCGACAAGTAGAACAATGATTGGAACACGTAGATGGTTGAAATCTTTGTATATATTGCTTCCATACAGCCTAAGAAACATGTACGCAAAGCATCCAAACAGTACCATTCGCCAATTATTTCATCTTCAAGTTTAAGTGAACTACGAGCCCCATTGTTAATACTTTAACGGAAATTATTTGTAACTTGCGACAAGTAGAACAATGAGTGGAACAGGTAGACGGTTGAAATCAATGTATATATTGCTTCTGTATAGTCTAAGAAACATATATGCAAAGCATCCAAACAGTACAATTCGCCAATTTTTTGTTCTTCAAGTTTAAGTGAACAATGAGCCCCAATGGTTAATCCGTTATCGGAAATTATTTGTAACTTTCGACAAGTAGAACAATGAATGGAACAGGAGGACTGTTGAAATCTTTGTATATATTGCTTCTATATAGTCTAAGAAACATATATGCAAAGCATCCAAACAGTACCATTCGCCAATTTTTTGCTCTTCAAGTTTAAGTGAACTACGAGCCCCATTGTTAATCCTTTAAAGGAAATTATTTGTAAATTTCGGCAAGTAGAACAATGATTGGAACACGTAGACGGTTGAAATCTTTGTATATATTGCTTCTATATAGTATAGGAAACATATATGCAAAGCATCCAAACAGTACAATTCGCCAATTTTTTGTTCTTCAAGTTTAAGTGAACAATGAGCCCCAATGGTTAATCCGTTATCGGAAATTATTTGTAACTTTCGACAAGTAGAACAATGAATGGAACAGGAGGACTGTTGAAATCTTTGTATATATTGCTTCTATATAGTATAAGAAACATATATGCATAGCGTCTAAACAGTACAATTGGCCAATTTTTTGCTCTTCAAGTTTAAGTGAACTACGAGCCCCATTGTTAATCCTTTAAAGGAAATTATTTGTAAATTTCGGCAAGTAGAACAATGAATGGAATAGGTAGACGGTTGAAATCATTGTATATATTGCTTCTATATAGTCTAAGAAACATATCTGCAAATCATCCAAACAGTACAATTCGCCAATTATTTGATCTTCAAGTTTAAGTGAACTACGAGCCCCATTGTTAATACTTTAACGGAAATTATTTGTAACTTGCGACAAGTAGAACAATGAGTGGAACAGGTAGACGGTTGAAATCAATGTATATATTGCTTCTGTATAGTCTAAGAAACATATATGCAAAGCATCCAAACAGTACAATTCGCCAATTTTTTGTTCTTCAAGTTTAAGGAAACTACGATCCCCATTGTTAATCCCTTAACGGAAATTATTTGTAACTTGCGGCAAGTAGAACAATGAATGGAACAGGTAGACGGTTGAAATCATTGTATATATTGCTTCTATATAATCTAAGAAACATATATTCAAAGCATCCAAACAGTACCATTCGCCAATTTTTTGTTCTTCAAGTTTAGGTGAACAATGAGCCCCATTGTTAATCCTTTATCGGAAATTATTTCTAACTTTCGACAAGTAGAACAGTGAATGGAACAGGTAGACGGTTGAAATCTTTGCATATATTGCTTCTATATAGTATAAGAAACATATATGCAAAGCATCCAAACAGTACAATTCGCCAATTTTTTGTTCTTCAAGTTTAAGTGAACAATGAGCCCCAATGGTTAATCCGTTATCGGAAATTATTTGTAACTTTCGACAAGTAGAACAATGAATGGAACAGGAGCACTGTTGAAATCTTTGTATATATTGCTTCTATATAGTCTAAGAAACATATATGCAAAGCATCCAAACAGTACCATTCGCCAATTTTTTGTTCTTCAAGTTTAAGTGAACTACGAGCCCCATTGTTAATCCTTTAAAGGAAATTATTTGTAAATTTCGACAAGTAGAACAATGAATGGAACAGGTAGACTGTTGAAATCATTGTATATATTGCTTCTGTATAGTCTAAGAAACATAAATGCAAAGCATCCAAACAGTACAATTCGCCAATTTTTTGTTCTTCAAGTTTAAGTAAACTACGATCCCCATTGTTAATCCCTTAACGGAAATTATTTGTGAATTTCGACAAGTAGAACAATGAATGGAACAGGTAGACGGTTGAAATCAATGTATATATTGCTTCTATATAGTCTAAGAAACATATATGCAAAGCATCCAAACAGTACCATTCGCCAATTTTTTGCTCTTCAAGTTTAAGTGAACTACGAGCCCCATTGTTAGTCCCTTAACGGAAATTATTTGTGAATTTCGACAAGTAGAACAATGAATGGAACAGGTAGACGGTTGAAATCAATGTATATATTGCTTCTATATAGTCTAAGAAACATATATGCAAAGCATCCAAACAGTACCATTCGCCAATTTTTTGCTCTTCAAGTTTAAGTGAACTACGAGCCCCATTGTTAATCCTTTAAAGGAAATTATTTGTAAATTTCGACAAGTAGAACAATGATTGGAACACGTAGATGGTTGAAATCTTTGTATATATTGCTTCCATACAGCCTAAGAAACATGTACGCAAAGCATCCAAACAGTACCATTCGCCAATTATTTCATCTTCAAGTTGAAGTGAACTACGAGCCCCATTGTTAATACTTTAACGGAAATTATTTGTAACTTGCGACAAGTAGAACAATGAGTGGAACAGGTAGACGGTTGAAATCAATGTATATATTGCTTCTGTATAGTCTAAGAAACATATATGCAAAGCATCCAAACAGTACAATTCGCCAATTTTTTGTTCTTCAAGTTTAAGTGAACAATGAGCCCCAATGGTTAATCCGTTATCGGAAATTATTTGTAACTTTCGACAAGTAGAACAATGAATGGAACAGGAGGACTGTTGAAATCTTTGTATATATTGCTTCTATATAGTCTAAGAAACATATATGCAAAGCATCCAAACAGTACCATTCGCCAATTTTTTGCTCTTCAAGTTTAAGTGAACTACGAGCCCCATTGTTAATCCTTTAAAGGAAATTATTTGTACATTTCGGCAAGTAGAACAATGATTGGAACACGTAGACGGTTGAAATCTTTGTATATATTGCTTCTATATAGTATAAGAAACATATATGCAAAGCATCCAAACAGTACAATTCGCCAATTTTTTGTTCTTCAAGTTTAAGTGAACAATGAGCCCCAATGGTTAATCCGTTATCGGAAATTATTTGTAACTTTCGACAAGTAGAACAATGAATGGAACAGGAGGACTGTTGAAATCTTTGTATATATTGCTTCTATATAGTATAAGAAACATATATGCAAAGCATCAAAACAGTATCATTCGCCAATTTTTTGTTCTTCAAGTTTAAGTGAACTACGAGCCCCATTGTTAATCCTTTAAAGGAAATTATTTGTAAATTTCGACTAGTAGAACAATGAATCGAACAGGTAGACTGTTGAAATCATTGTATATATTGCTTCTATATAGTCTAAGAAACATATATGCAAAGCATCCAAACAGTACAATTCGCCAATTTTTTGTTCTTCAAGTTTAAGTAAACTACGATCCCCATTATTAATCCCTTAACGGAAATTATTTGTGACTTTCGACAAGTAGAACAATGAATGGAACAGGTAGACGGTTGAAATCATTGTATATATTGCTTCTATATAGTCTAAGAAACATATATGTAATGCATCAAAACAGTACAATTCGACAATTTTTTGTTCTTCAAGTTTAAGTGTACAACGAGCCCCATTGTTAATCCTTTAAAGGAAATTATTTGTAAATTTCGACAAGTAGAACAATGAATGGAATAGGTAGACGGGTGAAATCATTGTATATATTGCTTCTATATAATCTAAGAAACATATATGCAAAGCATCTAAACAGTAACAATCGCCAATTTTTTGATCTTCAAGTTTAAGTGAACTACGAGCCCCATTGTTAATCCTTTAACGGAAATTAATTGTAACTTTCTACAAGTAGAACAAAGATTGGAACACGTAGACGGTTGAAATCTTTGTTCATATTGCTTCCATATAGTCTAAGAAACATGTACGCAAAGCATCCAAACAGTACCATTGGCCAAATTTGTGTTGTTCAAGTTTAAGTGAACAATGAGCCCCAATGGTTAATCCTTTATCGGAAATTACTTGTAATATTCGGCAAGTAGAACAATGAATGGAACAGGTAGACGGTTGAAATCTTTGTATATATTGCTTCTATATAATCTAAGAAACATATATTCAAAGCATCCAAACAGTACCATTCGCCAATTTTTTGTTCTTCAAGTTTAAGTGATCTACGAGCCCCATTGTTAATCCTTTAAAGGAAATTATTTGTAAATTTCGGCAAGTAGAACAATGAATGGAACAGGTAGACGGTTGAAATCTTTGTATATATTGCTTCTATATAATCTAAGAAACATATATTCAAAGCATCCAAACAGTACCATTCGCCAATTTTTTGTTCTTCAAGTTTAAGTGAACTACGAGCCCCATTGTTAATACTTTAACGGAAATTATTTGTAACTTGCGACAAGTAGAACAATGAGTGGAACAGGTAGACGGTTGAAATCAATGTATACATTGCTTCTATATAGTCTAAGAAACATATATGCAAAGCATCCAAACAGTACCATTCGCCAATTTTTTGCTCTTCAAGTTTAAGTGAACTACGAGCCCCATTGTTAATCCTTTAAAGGAAATTATTTGTAAATTTCGGCAAGTAGAACAATGAATGGAATAGGTAGACGGTTGAAATCATTCTATATATTGCTTCTATATAGTCTAAGAAACATATCTGCAAATCATCCAAACAGTACAATTCGCCAATTATTTGATCTTCAAGTTTAAGTGAACTACGAGCCCCATTGTTAATACTTTAACGGAAATTATTTGTAACTTGCGACAAGTAGAACAATGAATGGAACAGGTAGACGGTTGAAATCAATGTATATATTGCTTCTATATAGTCTAAGAAACATATATGCAAAGCATCCAAACAGTACCATTCGCCAATTTTTTGTTCGTCAAGTTTAAGTGAACAACGAGCCCCATTGTTAATCATTTAAAGGAAATTATTTGTAAATTTCGACAAGTAGAACAATGATTGGAACACGTAGATGGTTGAAATCTTTGTAGATATTGCTTCCATACAGCCTAAGAAACATGTACGCAAAGCATCCAAACAGTACCATTCGCCAATTATTTCATCTTCAAGTTTAAGTGAACTACGAGCCCCATTGTTAATACTTTAACGGAAATTATTTGTAACTTGCGACAAGTAGAACAATGAGTGGAACAGGTAGACGGTTGAAATCAATGTATATATTGCTTCTGTATAGTCTAAGAAACATATATGCAAAGCATCCAAACAGTACAATTCGCCAATTTTTTGTTCTTCAAGTTTAAGTAAACTACGATCCCCATTGTTAATCCCTTAACGGAAATTATTTGTAACTTGCGACAAGTAGAACAATGAGTGGAACAGGTAGACGGTTGAAATCAATGTATATATTGCTTCTATATAGTCTAAGAAACATATATGCAAATCATCCAAACAGTACCATTCGCCAATTTTTTGTTCTTCAAGTTTAAGTGAACAATGAGCCCCATTGTTAATCCTTTATCGGAAATTATTTATAACTTTCGACAAGTAGAACAATGAATGGAACTGGTAGACGGTTGAAATCTTTTTATATATTGCTTCTATATAGTCTAAGAAACATATATGCAAAGCATCCAAACAGTACCAGTCGCCAATTTTTTGTTCTTCAAGTTTAAGTGAACAACGAGGCCCATTGGTAATCATGAAACAGAAATTATTTGTAACTTTCGACAAGAAGAACAATGAATAGAACAGGTAGACGTTTGAAATCTTTGTATATGTTGGTTCTATATAGTCTTAGAGACCTATATGCAAAGCATCTAAAAAGTAACATTCGCCAATTTTTTGATCTTCAAGTTTAAGTGAACAGCGAGCCCCATTGATAATCATGAAATGGAAATTATTTGTAACTTTCTACAAGTAGAACAATGAATGGATCAGGTAGACGGTTGAAATCATTGTATATATTGCTTCTATATAGCCTACGAAACACATATGCAAAGCATCCAAACAGTACAATTCGCCAATTTTTTGGTCTTCAAGTTTAAGTGAACTACGAGCCCCATTGTTAATCCTTTAAAGGAAATTATTTGTAAATTTCGACAAGTAGAACAATGATTGGAACACGTAGACGGTTGAAATCTTTGTATATATTGCTTCCATACAGCCTATGAAACATGTACGTAAAGCATCCAAACAGTACCATTCGCCAATTTTTTGTTCTTCAAGTTTAAGTGAACTACGAGCCCCATTGTTAATCCTTTAACGGAAATTAATTGTAACTTTCTACGAGTAGAACAATGATTGGAACACGTAGACGGTTGAAATCTTTGTATATATTGCTTCCATATAGTCTAAGAAACATGTACGCAAAGCATCCAAACAGTACCATACGCCAATTTTTTGTTCTTCAAGTTTAAGTAAACTACGATCCCCATTGTTAATCCCTTAACGGAAATTATTTGTAACTTGCGACAAGTAGAACAATGAATGGAACAGGTAGACGGTTGAAATCATTGTATATATTGCTTCTATATAATCTAAGAAACATATATTCAAAGCATCCAAACAGTACCATTCGCCAATTTTTTGTTCTTCAAGCTTAGGTGAACAATGAGCCCCATTGTTAATCCTTTATCGGAAATTATTTCTAACTTTCGACAAGTAGAACAGTGAATGGAACAGGTAGACGGTTGAAATCTTTGCATATATTGCTTCTATATAGTATAAGAAACATATATGCAAAGCATCCAAACAGTACAATTCGCCAATTTTTTGTTCTTCAAGTTTAAGTGAACAATGAGCCCCAATGGTTAATCCGTTATCGGAAATTATTTGTAACTTTCGACAAGTAGAACAATGAATGGAACAGGAGGACTGTTGAAATCTTTGTATATATTGCTTCTATATAGTCTAAGAAACATATATGCAAAGCATCCAAACAGTACCATTCGCCAATTTTTTGTTCTTCAAGTTTAAGTGAACTACGAGCCCCATTGTTAATCCTTTAAAGGAAATTATTTGTAAATTTCGACAAGTAGAACAATGAATGGAACAGGTAGACTGTTGAAATCATTGTATATATTGCTTCTGTATAGTCTAAGAAACATAAATGCAAAGCATCCAAACAGTACAATTCGCCAATTTTTTGTTCTTCAAGTTTAAGTAAACTACGATCCCCATTGTTAATCCCTTAACGGAAATTATTTGTGAATTTCGACAAGTAGAACAATGAATGGAACAGGTAGACGGTTGAAATCAATGTATATATTGCTTCTATATAGTCTAAGAAACATATATGCAAAGCATCCAAACAGTACCATTCGCCAATTTTTTGTTCGTCAAGTTTAAGTGACCAACGCGCCCCATTGTTAATCCTTTAAAGGAAATTATTTGTAAATTTCGACAAGTAGAACAATGATTGGAACACGTAGACGGTTGAAATCTTTGTATATATTGCTTCTATATAGTATAAGAAACATATATGCAAAGCATCCAAACAGTACAATTCGCCAATTTTTTGTTCTTCAAGTTTAAGTGAACAATGAGCCCCAATGGTTAATCCGTTATCGGAAATTATTTGTAACTTTCGACAAGTAGAACAATGAATGGAACAGGAGGACTGTTGAAATCTTTGTATATATTGCTTCTATATAGTATAAGAAACATATATGCAAAGCATCAAAACAGTATCATTCGCCAATTTTTTGTTCTTCAAGTTTAAGTGAACTACGAGCCCCATTGTTAATCCTTTAAAGGAAATTATTTGTAAATTTCGACTAGTAGAACAATGAATCGAACAGGTAGACTGTTGAAATCATTGTATATATTGCTTCTATATAGTCTAAGAAACATATATGCAGAGCATCCAAACAGTACAATTCGCCAATTTTTTGTTCTTCAAGTTTAAGTAAACTACGATCCCCATTATTAATCCCTTAACGGAAATTATTTGTGACTTTCGACAAGTAGAACAATGAATGGAACAGGTAGACGGTTGAAATCATTGTATATATTGCTTCTATATAGTCTAAGAAACATATATGTAATGCATCAAAACAGTACAATTCGACAATTTTTTGTTCTTCAAGTTTAAGTGTACAACGAGCCCCATTGTTAATCCTTTAAAGGAAATTATTTGTAAATTTCGACAAGTAGAACAATGAATGGAATAGGTAGACGGGTGAAATCATTGTATATATTGCTTCTATATAATCTAAGAAACATATATGCAAAGCATCTAAACAGTAACAATCGCCAATTTTTTGATCTTCAAGTTTAAGTGAACTACGAGCCCCATTGTTAATCCTTTAACGGAAATTAATTGTAACTTTCTACAAGTAGAACAAAGATTGGAACACGTAGACGGTTGAAATCTTTGTTCATATTGCTTCCATATAGTCTAAGAAACATGTACGCAAAGCATCCAAACAGTACCATTGGCCAAATTTTTGTTGTTCAAGTTTAAGTGAACAATGAGCCCCAATGGTTAATCCTTTATCGGAAATTACTTGTAATATTCGGCAAGTAGAACAATGAATGGAACAGGTAGACGGTTGAAATCTTTGTATATATTGCTTCTATATAATCTAAGAAACATATATTCAAAGCATCCAAACAGTACCATTCGCCAATTTTTTGTTCTTCAAGTTTAAGTGATCTACGAGCCCCATTGTTAATCCTTTAAAGGAAATTATTTGTAAATTTCGGCAAGTAGAACAATGAATGGAACAGGTAGACGGTTGAAATCTTTGTATATATTGCTTCTATATAATCTAAGAAACATATATTCAAAGCATCCAAACAGTACCATTCGCCAATTTTTTGTTCTTCAAGTTTAAGTGAACTACGAGCCCCATTGTTAATACTTTAACGGAAATTATTTGTAACTTGCGACAAGTAGAACAATGAGTGGAACAGGTAGACGGTTGAAATCAATGTATATATTGCTTCTATATAGTCTAAGAAACATATATGCAAATCATCCAAACAGTACCATTCGCCAATTTTTTGCTCTTCAAGTTTAAGTGAACTACGAGCCCCATTGTTAATCCTTTAAAGGAAATTATTTGTAAATTTCGGCAAGTAGAACAATGATTGGAACACGTAGACGGTTGAAATCTTTGTATATATTGCTTCTATATAGTATAAGAAACATATATGCAAAGCATCCAAACAGTACAATTCGCCAATTTTTTGTTCTTCAAGTTTAAGTGAACAATGAGCCCCAATGGTTAATCCGTTATCGGAAATTATTTGTAACTTTCGACAAGTAGAACAATGAATGGAACAGGTAGACGGTTGAAATCATTGTATATATTGCTTCTATATAGTCTAAGAAACATATATGTAATGCATCAAAACAGTACAATTCGACAATTTTTTGTTCTTCAAGTTTAAGTGTACAACGAGCCCCATTGTTAATCCTTTAAAGGAAATTATTTGTAAATTTCGACAAGTAGAACAATGAATGGAATAGGTAGACGGGTGAAATCATTGTATATATTGCTTCTATATAATCTAAGAAACATATATGCAAAGCATCTAAACAGTAACAATCGCCAATTTTTTGATCTTCAAGTTTAAGTGAACTACGAGCCCCATTGTTAATCCTTTAACGGAAATTAATTGTAACTTTCTACAAGTAGAACAAAGATTGGAACACGTAGACGGTTGAAATCTTTGTTCATATTGCTTCCATATAGTCTAAGAAACATGTACGCAAAGCATCCAAACAGTACCATTGGCCAAATTTTTGTTGTTCAAGTTTAAGTGAACAATGAGCCCCAATGGTTAATCCTTTATCGGAAATTACTTGTAATATTCGGCAAGTAGAACAATGAATGGAACAGGTAGCCGGTTGAAATCTTTGTATATATTGCTTCTATATAATCTAAGAAACATATATTCAAAGCATCCAAACAGTACCATTCGCCAATTTTTTGTTCTTCAAGTTTAAGTGATCTACGAGCCCCATTGTTAATCCTTTAACGGAAATTAATTGTAACTTTCTACAAGTAGAATAATGATTGGAACACGTAGCCGGTTGAAATCTTTGTATATATTGCTTCCGTATAGTCTAAGAAACATGTACGCAAAGCATCCAAACAGTACCATTCGCCAATTTTTTGTTCTTCAAGTTTAAGTGAACTACGAGCCCCATTGTTAATACTTTAACGGAAATTATTTGTAACTTGCGACAAGTAGAACAATGAGTGGAACAGGTAGACGGTTGAAATCAATGTATATATTGCTTCTATATAGTCTAAGAAACATATATGCAAATCATCCAAACAGTACCATTCGCCAATTTTTTGCTCTTCAAGTTTAAGTGAACTACGAGCCCCATTGTTAATCCTTTAAAGGAAATTATTTGTACATTTCGGCAAGTAGAACAATGAATGGAATAGGTAGACGGTTGAAATCATTGTATATATTGCTTCTATATAGTCTAAGAAACATATCTGCAAATCATCCAAACAGTACAATTCGCCAATTATTTGATCTTCAAGTTTAAGTGAACTACGAGCCCCATTGTTAATACTTTAACGGAAATTATTTGTAACTTGCGACAAGTAGAACAATGAGTGGAACAGGTAGACGGTTGAAATCAATGTATATATTGCTTCTGTATAGTCTAAGAAACATATATGCAAAGCATCCAAACAGTACAATTCGCCAATTTTTTGTTCTTCAAGTTTAAGTAAACTACGATCCCCATTGTTAATCCCTTAACGGAAATTATTTGTAACTTGCGGCAAGTAGAACAATGAATGGAACAGGTAGACGGTTGAAATCATTGTATATATTGCTTCTATATAATCTAAGAAACATATATTCAAAGCATCCAAACAGTACCATTCGCCAATTTTTTGTTCTTCAAGTTTAGGTGAACAATGAGCCCCATTGTTAATCCTTTATCGGAAATTATTTCTAACTTTCGACAAGTAGAACAGTGAATGGAACAGGTAGACGGTTGAAATCTTTGCATATATTGCTTCTATATAGTATAAGAAACATATATGCAAAGCATCCAAACAGTACAATTCGCCAATTTTTTGTTCTTCAAGTTTAAGTGAACAATGAGCCCCAATGGTTAATCCGTTATCGGAAATTATTTGTAACTTTCGACAAGTAGAACAATGAATGGAACAGGAGCACTGTTGAAAGCTTTGTATATATTGCTTCTATATAGTCTAAGAAACATATATGCAAAGCATCCAAACAGTACCATTCGCCAATTTTTTGTTCTTCAAGTTTAAGTGAACTACGAGCCCCATTGTTAATCCTTTAAAGGAAATTATTTGTAAATTTCGACAAGTAGAACAATGAATGGAACAGGTAGACTGTTGAAATCATTGTATATATTGCTTCTGTATAGTCTAAGAAACATAAATGCAAAGCATCCAAACAGTACAATTCGCCAATTTTTTGTTCTTCAAGTTTAAGTAAACTACGATCCCCATTGTTAATCCCTTAACGGAAATTATTTGTGAATTTCGACAAGTAGAACAATGAATGGAACAGGTAGACGGTTGAAATCAATGTATATATTGCTTCTATATAGTCTAAGAAACATATATGCAAAGCATCCAAACAGTACCATTCGCCAATTTTTTGCTCTTCAAGTTTAAGTGAACTACGAGCCCCATTGTTAATCCCTTAACGGAAATTATTTGTGAATTTCGACAAGTAGAACAATGAATGGAACAGGTAGACGGTTGAAATCAATGTATATATTGCTTCTATATAGTCTAAGAAACATATATGCAAAGCATCCAAACAGTACCATTCGCCAATTTTTTGCTCTTCAAGTTTAAGTGAACTACGAGCCCCATTGTTAATCCTTTAAAGGAAATTATTTGTAAATTTCGACAAGTAGAACAATGATTGGAACACGTAGATGGTTGAAATCTTTGTATATATTGCTTCCATACAGCCTAAGAAACATGTACGCAAAGCATCCAAACAGTACCATTCGCCAATTATTTCATCTTCAAGTTTAAGTGAACTACGAGCCCCATTGTTAATACTTTAACGGAAATTATTTGTAACTTGCGACAAGTAGAACAATGAGTGGAACAGGTAGACGGTTGAAATCAATGTATATATTGCTTCTGTATAGTCTAAGAAACATATATGCAAAGCATCCAAACAGTACAATTCGCCAATTTTTTGTTCTTCAAGTTTAAGTGAACAATGAGCCCCAATGGTTAATCCGTTATCGGAAATTATTTGTAACTTTCGACAAGTAGAACAATGAATGGAACAGGAGGACTGTTGAAATCTTTGTATATATTGCTTCTATATAGTCTAAGAAACATATATGCAAAGCATCCAAACAGTACCATTCGCCAATTTTTTGCTCTTCAAGTTTAAGTGAACTACGAGCCCCATTGTTAATCCTTTAAAGGAAATTATTTGTAAATTTCGGCAAGTAGAACAATGATTGGAACACGTAGACGGTTGAAATCTTTGTATATATTGCTTCTATATAGTATAAGAAACATATATGCAAAGCATCCAAACAGTACAATTCGCCAATTTTTTGTTCTTCAAGTTTAAGTGAACAATGAGCCCCAATGGTTAATCCGTTATCGGAAATTATTTGTAACTTTCGACAAGTAGAACAATGAATGGAACAGGAGGACTGTTGAAATCTTTGTATATATTGCTTCTATATAGTATAAGAAACATATATGCAAAGCATCAAAACAGTATCATTCGCCAATTTTTTGTTCTTCAAGTTTAAGTGAACTACGAGCCCCATTGTTAATCCTTTAAAGGAAATTATTTGTAAATTTCGACTAGTAGAACAATGAATCGAACAGGTAGACTGTTGAAATCATTGTATATATTGCTTCTATATAGTCTAAGAAACATATATGCAAAGCATCCAAACAGTACAATTCGCCAATTTTTTGTTCTTCAAGTTTAAGTAAACGACGATCCCCATTATTAATCCCTTAACGGAAATTATTTGTGACTTTCGACAAGTAGAACAATGAATGGAACAGGTAGACGGTTGAAATCATTGTATATATTGCTTCTATATAGTCTAAGAAACATATGTGTAATGCATCAAAACAGTACAATTCGACAATTTTTTGTTCTTCAAGTTTAAGTGTACAACGAGCCCCATTGTTAATCCTTTAAAGGAAATTATTTGTAAATTTCGACAAGTAGAACAATGAATGGAATAGGTAGACGGGTGAAATCATTGTATATATTGCTTCTATATAATCTAAGAAACATATATGCAAAGCATCTAAACAGTAACAATCGCCAATTTTTTGATCTTCAAGTTTAAGTGAACTACGAGCCCCATTGTTAATCCTTTAACGGAAATTAATTGTAACTTTCTACAAGTAGAACAAAGATTGGAACACGTAGACGGTTGAAATCTTTGTTCATATTGCTTCCATATAGTCTAAGAAACATGTACGCAAAGCATCCAAACAGTACCATTGGCCAAATTTGTGTTGTTCAAGTTTAAGTGAACAATGAGCCCCAATGGTTAATCCTTTATCGGAAATTACTTGTAATATTCGGCAAGTAGAACAATGAATGGAACAGGTAGACGGTTGAAATCTTTGTATATATTGCTTCTATATAATCTAAGAAACATATATTCAAAGCATCCAAACAGTACCATTCGCCAATTTTTTGTTCTTCAAGTTTAAGTGATCTACGAGCCCCATTGTTAATCCTTTAAAGGAAATTATTTGTAAATTTCGGCAAGTAGAACAATGAATGGAACAGGTAGACGGTTGAAATCTTTGTATATATTGCTTCTATATAATCTAAGAAACATATATTCAAAGCATCCAAACAGTACCATTCGCCAATTTTTTGTTCTTCAAGTTTAAGTGAACTACGAGCCCCATTGTTAATACTTTAACGGAAATTATTTGTAACTTGCGACAAGTAGAACAATGAGTGGAACAGGTAGACGGTTGAAATCAATGTATATATTGCTTCTATATAGTCTAAGAAACATATATGCTAATCATCCAAACAGTACCATTCGCCAATTTTTTGCTCTTCAAGTTTAAGTGAACTACGAGCCCCATTGTTAATCCTTTAAAGGAAATTATTTGTAAATTTCGGCAAGTAGAACAATGATTGGAACACGTAGACGGTTGAAATCTTTGTATATATTGCTTCTATATAGTATAAGAAACATATATGCAAAGCATCCAAACAGTACAATTCGCCAATTTTTTGTTCTTCAAGTTTAAGTGAACAATGAGCCCCAATGGTTAATCCGTTATCGGAAATTATTTGTAACTTTCGACAAGTAGAACAAAGATTGGAACACGTAGACGGTTGAAATCTTTGTTCATATTGCTTCCATATAGTCTAAGAAACATGTACGCAAAGCATCCAAACAGTACCATTGGCCAAATTTGTGTTGTTCAAGTTTAAGTGAACAATGAGCCCCAATGGTTAATCCTTTATCGGAAATTACTTGTAATATTCGGCAAGTAGAACAATGAATGGAACAGGTAGACGGTTGAAATCTTTGTATATATTGCTTCTATATAATCTAAGAAACATATATTCAAAGCATCCAAACAGTACCATTCGCCAATTTTTTGTTCTTCAAGTTTAAGTGATCTACGAGCCCCATTGTTAATCCTTTAAAGGAAATTATTTGTAAATTTCGGCAAGTAGAACAATGAATGGAACAGGTAGACGGTTGAAATCTTTGTATATATTGCTTCTATATAATCTAAGAAACATATATTCAAAGCATCCAAACAGTACCATTCGCCAATTTTTTGTTCTTCAAGTTTAAGTGAACTACGAGCCCCATTGTTAATACTTTAACGGAAATTATTTGTAACTTGCGACAAGTAGAACAATGAGTGGAACAGGTAGACGGTTGAAATCAATGTATATATTGCTTCTATATAGTCTAAGAAACATATATGCTAATCATCCAAACAGTACCATTCGCCAATTTTTTGCTCTTCAAGTTTAAGTGAACTACGAGCCCCATTGTTAATCCTTTAAAGGAAATTATTTGTAAATTTCGGCAAGTAGAACAATGATTGGAACACGTAGACGGTTGAAATCTTTGTATATATTGCTTCTATATAGTATAAGAAACATATATGCAAAGCATCCAAACAGTACAATTCGCCAATTTTTTGTTCTTCAAGTTTAAGTGAACAATGAGCCCCAATGGTTAATCCGTTATCGGAAATTATTTGTAACTTTCGACAAGTAGAACAATGAATGGAACAGGAGGACTGTTGAAATCTTTGTATATATTGCTTCTATATAGTATAAGAAACATATATGCAAAGCATCAAAACAGTATCATTCGCCAATTTTTTGTTCTTCAAGTTTAAGTGAACTACGAGCCCCATTGTTAATCCTTTAAAGGAAATTATTTGTAAATTTCGACTAGTAGAACAATGAATCGAACAGGTAGACTGTTGAAATCATTGTATATATTGCTTCTATATAGTCTAAGAAACATATATGCAAAGCATCCAAACAGTACAATTCGCCAATTTTTTGTTCTTCAAGTTTAAGTAAACTACGATCCCCATTATTAATCCCTTAACGGAAATTATTTGTGACTTTCGACAAGTAGAACAATGAATGGAACAGGTAGACGGTTGAAATCATTGTATATATTGCTTCTATATAGTCTAAGAAACATATATGTAATGCATCAAAACAGTACAATTCGACAATTTTTTGTTCTTCAAGTTTAAGTGTACAACGAGCCCCATTGTTAATCCTTTAAAGGAAATTATTTGTAAATTTCGACAAGTAGAACAATGAATGGAATAGGTAGACGGGTGAAATCATTGTATATATTGCTTCTATATAATCTAAGAAACATATATGCAAAGCATCTAAACAGTAACAATCGCCAATTTTTTGATCTTCAAGTTTAAGTGAACTACGAGCCCCATTGTTAATCCTTTAACGGAAATTAATTGTAACTTTCTACAAGTAGAACAAAGATTGGAACACGTAGACGGTTGAAATCTTTGTTCATATTGCTTCCATATAGTCTAAGAAACATGTACGCAAAGCATCCAAACAGTACCATTGGCCAAATTTTTGTTGTTCAAGTTTAAGTGAACAATGAGCCCCAATGGTTAATCCTTTATCGGAAATTACTTGTAATATTCGGCAAGTAGAACAATGAATGGAACAGGTAGACGGTTGAAATCTTTGTATATATTGCTTCTATATAATCTAAGAAACATATATTCAAAGCATCCAAACAGTACCATTCGCCAATTTTTTGTTCTTCAAGTTTAAGTGATCTACGAGCCCCATTGTTAATCCTTTAAAGGAAATTATTTGTAAATTTCGGCAAGTAGAACAATGAATGGAACAGGTAGACGGTTGAAATCTTTGTATATATTGCTTCTATATAATCTAAGAAACATATATTCAAAGCATCCAAACAGTACCATTCGCCAATTTTTTGTTCTTCAAGTTTAAGTGAACTACGAGCCCCATTGTTAATACTTTAACGGAAATTATTTGTAACTTGCGACAAGTAGAACAATGAGTGGAACAGGTAGACGGTTGAAATCAATGTATATATTGCTTCTATATAGTCTAAGAAACATATATGCAAATCATCCAAACAGTACCATTCGCCAATTTTTTGCTCTTCAAGTTTAAGTGAACTACGAGCCCCATTGTTAATCCTTTAAAGGAAATTATTTGTAAATTTCGGCAAGTAGAACAATGAATGGAATAGGTAGACGGTTGAAATCATTGTATATATTGCTTCTATATAGTCTAAGAAACATATCTGCAAATCATCCAAACAGTACAATTCGCCAATTATTTGATCATCAAGTTTAAGTGAACTACGAGCCCCATTGTTAATACTTTAACGGAAATTATTTGTAACTTGCGACAAGTAGAACAATGAATGGAACAGGTAGACGGTTGAAATCAATGTATATATTGCTTCTATATAGTCTAAGAAACATATATGCAAATCATCCAAACAGTACCATTCGCCAATTTTTTGCTCTTCAAGTTTAAGTGAACTACGAGCCCCATTGTTAATCCTTTAAAGGAAATTATTTGTAAATTTCGGCAAGTAGAACAATGATTGGAACACGTAGACGGTTGAAATCTTTGTATATATTGCTTCTATATAGTATAAGAAACATATATGCAAAGCATCCAAACAGTACAATTCGCCAATTTTTTGTTCTTCAAGTTTAAGTGAACAATGAGCCCCAATGGTTAATCCGTTATCGGAAATTATTTGTAACTTTCGACAAGTAGAACAATGAATGGAACAGGAGGACTGTTGAAATCTTTGTATATATTGCTTCTATATAGTATAAGAAACATATATGCAAAGCATCAAAACAGTATCATTCGCCAATTTTTTGTTCTTCAAGTTTAAGTGAACTACGAGCCCCATTGTTAATCCTTTAAAGGAAATTATTTGTAAATTTCGACTAGTAGAACAATGAATCGAACAGGTAGACTGTTGAAATCATTGTATATATTGCTTCTATATAGTCTAAGAAACATATATGCAAAGCATCCAAACAGTACAATTCGCCAATTTTTTGTTCTTCAAGTTTAAGTAAACTACGATCCCCATTATTAATCCCTTAACGGAAATTATTTGTGACTTTCGACAAGTAGAACAATGAATGGAACAGGTAGACGGTTGAAATCATTGTATATATTGCTTCTATATAGTCTAAGAAACATATATGTAATGCATCAAAACAGTACAATTCGACAATTTTTTGTTCTTCAAGTTTAAGTGTACAACGAGCCCCATTGTTAATCCTTTAAAGGAAATTATTTGTAAATTTCGACAAGTAGAACAATGAATGGAATAGGTAGACGGGTGAAATCATTGTATATATTGCTTCTATATAATCTAAGAAACATATATGCAAAGCATCTAAACAGTAACAATCGCCAATTTTTTGATCTTCAAGTTTAAGTGAACTACGAGCCCCATTGTTAATCCTTTAACGGAAATTAATTGTAACTTTCTACAAGTAGAACAAAGATTGGAACACGTAGACGGTTGAAATCTTTGTTCATATTGCTTCCATATAGTCTAAGAAACATGTACGCAAAGCATCCAAACAGTACCATTGGCCAAATTTTTGTTGTTCAAGTTTAAGTGAACAATGAGCCCCAATGGTTAATCCTTTATCGGAAATTACTTGTAATATTCGGCAAGTAGAACAATGAATGGAACAGGTAGACGGTTGAAATCTTTGTATATATTGCTTCTATATAATCTAAGAAACATATATTCAAAGCATCCAAACAGTACCATTCGCCAATTTTTTGTTCTTCAAGTTTAAGTGATCTACGAGCCCCATTGTTAATCCTTTAAAGGAAATTATTTGTAAATTTCGGCAAGTAGAACAATGAATGGAACAGGTAGACGGTTGAAATCTTTGTATATATTGCTTCTATATAATCTAAGAAACATATATTCAAAGCATCCAAACAGTACCATTCGCCAATTTTTTGTTCTTCAAGTTTAAGTGAACTACGAGCCCCATTGTTAATACTTTAACGGAAATTATTTGTAACTTGCGACAAGTAGAACAATGAGTGGAACAGGTAGACGGTTGAAATCAATGTATATATTGCTTCTATATAGTCTAAGAAACATATATGCAAATCATCCAAACAGTACCATTCGCCAATTTTTTGCTCTTCAAGTTTAAGTGAACTACGAGCCCCATTGTTAATCCTTTAAAGGAAATTATTTGTAAATTTCGGCAAGTAGAACAATGATTGGAACACGTAGACGGTTGAAATCTTTGTATATATTGCTTCTATATAGTATAAGAAACATATATGCAAAGCATCCAAACAGTACAATTCGCCAATTTTTTGTTCTTCAAGTTTAAGTGAACAATGAGCCCCAATGGTTAATCCGTTATCGGAAATTATTTGTAACTTTCGACAAGTAGAACAATGAATGGAACAGGTAGACGGTTGAAATCATTGTATATATTGCTTCTATATAGTCTAAGAAACATATATGTAATGCATCAAAACAGTACAATTCGACAATTTTTTGTTCTTCAAGTTTAAGTGTACAACGAGCCCCATTGTTAATCCTTTAAAGGAAATTATTTGTAAATTTCGACAAGTAGAACAATGAATGGAATAGGTAGACGGGTGAAATCATTGTATATATTGCTTCTATATAATCTAAGAAACATATATGCAAAGCATCTAAACAGTAACAATCGCCAATTTTTTGATCTTCAAGTTTAAGTGAACTACGAGCCCCATTGTTAATCCTTTAACGGAAATTAATTGTAACTTTCTACAAGTAGAACAAAGATTGGAACACGTAGACGGTTGAAATCTTTGTTCATATTGCTTCCATATAGTCTAAGAAACATGTACGCAAAGCATCCAAACAGTACCATTGGCCAAATTTTTGTTGTTCAAGTTTAAGTGAACAATGAGCCCCAATGGTTAATCCTTTATCGGAAATTACTTGTAATATTCGGCAAGTAGAACAATGAATGGAACAGGTAGCCGGTTGAAATCTTTGTATATATTGCTTCTATATAATCTAAGAAACATATATTCAAAGCATCCAAACAGTACCATTCGCCAATTTTTTGTTCTTCAAGTTTAAGTGATCTACGAGCCCCATTGTTAATCCTTTAACGGAAATTAATTGTAACTTTCTACAAGTAGAATAATGATTGGAACACGTAGCCGGTTGAAATCTTTGTATATATTGCTTCCGTATAGTCTAAGAAACATGTACGCAAAGCATCCAAACAGTACCATTCGCCAATTTTTTGTTCTTCAAGTTTAAGTGAACTACGAGCCCCATTGTTAATACTTTAACGGAAATTATTTGTAACTTGCGACAAGTAGAACAATGAGTGGAACAGGTAGACGGTTGAAATCAATGTATATATTGCTTCTATATAGTCTAAGAAACATATATGCAAATCATCCAAACAGTACCATTCGCCAATTTTTTGCTCTTCAAGTTTAAGTGAACTACGAGCCCCATTGTTAATCCTTTAAAGGAAATTATTTGTACATTTCGGCAAGTAGAACAATGAATGGAATAGGTAGACGGTTGAAATCATTGTATATATTGCTTCTATATAGTCTAAGAAACATATCTGCAAATCATCCAAACAGTACAATTCGCCAATTATTTGATCTTCAAGTTTAAGTGAACTACGAGCCCCATTGTTAATACTTTAACGGAAATTATTTGTAACTTGCGACAAGTAGAACAATGAGTGGAACAGGTAGACGGTTGAAATCAATGTATATATTGCTTCTGTATAGTCTAAGAAACATATATGCAAAGCATCCAAACAGTACAATTCGCCAATTTTTTGTTCTTCAAGTTTAAGTAAACTACGATCCCCATTGTTAATCCCTTAACGGAAATTATTTGTAACTTGCGGCAAGTAGAACAATGAATGGAACAGGTAGACGGTTGAAATCATTGTATATATTGCTTCTATATAATCTAAGAAACATATATTCAAAGCATCCAAACAGTACCATTCGCCAATTTTTTGTTCTTCAAGTTTAGGTGAACAATGAGCCCCATTGTTAATCCTTTATCGGAAATTATTTCTAACTTTCGACAAGTAGAACAGTGAATGGAACAGGTAGACGGTTGAAATCTTTGCATATATTGCTTCTATATAGTATAAGAAACATATATGCAAAGCATCCAAACAGTACAATTCGCCAATTTTTTGTTCTTCAAGTTTAAGTGAACAATGAGCCCCAATGGTTAATCCGTTATCGGAAATTATTTGTAACTTTCGACAAGTAGAACAATGAATGGAACAGGAGCACTGTTGAAAGCTTTGTATATATTGCTTCTATATAGTCTAAGAAACATATATGCAAAGCATCCAAACAGTACCATTCGCCAATTTTTTGTTCTTCAAGTTTAAGTGAACTACGAGCCCCATTGTTAATCCTTTAAAGGAAATTATTTGTAAATTTCGACAAGTAGAACAATGAATGGAACAGGTAGACTGTTGAAATCATTGTATATATTGCTTCTGTATAGTCTAAGAAACATAAATGCAAAGCATCCAAACAGTACAATTCGCCAATTTTTTGTTCTTCAAGTTTAAGTAAACTACGATCCCCATTGTTAATCCCTTAACGGAAATTATTTGTGAATTTCGACAAGTAGAACAATGAATGGAACAGGTAGACGGTTGAAATCAATGTATATATTGCTTCTATATAGTCTAAGAAACATATATGCAAAGCATCCAAACAGTACCATTCGCCAATTTTTTGCTCTTCAAGTTTAAGTGAACTACGAGCCCCATTGTTAATCCCTTAACGGAAATTATTTGTGAATTTCGACAAGTAGAACAATGAATGGAACAGGTAGACGGTTGAAATCAATGTATATATTGCTTCTATATAGTCTAAGAAACATATATGCAAAGCATCCAAACAGTACCATTCGCCAATTTTTTGCTCTTCAAGTTTAAGTGAACTACGAGCCCCATTGTTAATCCTTTAAAGGAAATTATTTGTAAATTTCGACAAGTAGAACAATGATTGGAACACGTAGATGGTTGAAATCTTTGTATATATTGCTTCCATACAGCCTAAGAAACATGTACGCAAAGCATCCAAACAGTACCATTCGCCAATTATTTCATCTTCAAGTTTAAGTGAACTACGAGCCCCATTGTTAATACTTTAACGGAAATTATTTGTAACTTGCGACAAGTAGAACAATGAGTGGAACAGGTAGACGGTTGAAATCAATGTATATATTGCTTCTGTATAGTCTAAGAAACATATATGCAAAGCATCCAAACAGTACAATTCGCCAATTTTTTGTTCTTCAAGTTTAAGTGAACAATGAGCCCCAATGGTTAATCCGTTATCGGAAATTATTTGTAACTTTCGACAAGTAGAACAATGAATGGAACAGGAGGACTGTTGAAATCTTTGTATATATTGCTTCTATATAGTCTAAGAAACATATATGCAAAGCATCCAAACAGTACCATTCGCCAATTTTTTGCTCTTCAAGTTTAAGTGAACTACGAGCCCCATTGTTAATCCTTTAAAGGAAATTATTTGTAAATTTCGGCAAGTAGAACAATGATTGGAACACGTAGACGGTTGAAATCTTTGTATATATTGCTTCTATATAGTATAAGAAACATATATGCAAAGCATCCAAACAGTACAATTCGCCAATTTTTTGTTCTTCAAGTTTAAGTGAACAATGAGCCCCAATGGTTAATCCGTTATCGGAAATTATTTGTAACTTTCGACAAGTAGAACAATGAATGGAACAGGAGGACTGTTGAAATCTTTGTATATATTGCTTCTATATAGTATAAGAAACATATATGCAAAGCATCAAAACAGTATCATTCGCCAATTTTTTGTTCTTCAAGTTTAAGTGAACTACGAGCCCCATTGTTAATCCTTTAAAGGAAATTATTTGTAAATTTCGACTAGTAGAACAATGAATCGAACAGGTAGACTGTTGAAATCATTGTATATATTGCTTCTATATAGTCTAAGAAACATATATGCAAAGCATCCAAACAGTACAATTCGCCAATTTTTTGTTCTTCAAGTTTAAGTAAACGACGATCCCCATTATTAATCCCTTAACGGAAATTATTTGTGACTTTCGACAAGTAGAACAATGAATGGAACAGGTAGACGGTTGAAATCATTGTATATATTGCTTCTATATAGTCTAAGAAACATATGTGTAATGCATCAAAACAGTACAATTCGACAATTTTTTGTTCTTCAAGTTTAAGTGTACAACGAGCCCCATTGTTAATCCTTTAAAGGAAATTATTTGTAAATTTCGACAAGTAGAACAATGAATGGAATAGGTAGACGGGTGAAATCATTGTATATATTGCTTCTATATAATCTAAGAAACATATATGCAAAGCATCTAAACAGTAACAATCGCCAATTTTTTGATCTTCAAGTTTAAGTGAACTACGAGCCCCATTGTTAATCCTTTAACGGAAATTAATTGTAACTTTCTACAAGTAGAACAAAGATTGGAACACGTAGACGGTTGAAATCTTTGTTCATATTGCTTCCATATAGTCTAAGAAACATGTACGCAAAGCATCCAAACAGTACCATTGGCCAAATTTGTGTTGTTCAAGTTTAAGTGAACAATGAGCCCCAATGGTTAATCCTTTATCGGAAATTACTTGTAATATTCGGCAAGTAGAACAATGAATGGAACAGGTAGACGGTTGAAATCTTTGTATATATTGCTTCTATATAATCTAAGAAACATATATTCAAAGCATCCAAACAGTACCATTCGCCAATTTTTTGTTCTTCAAGTTTAAGTGATCTACGAGCCCCATTGTTAATCCTTTAAAGGAAATTATTTGTAAATTTCGGCAAGTAGAACAATGAATGGAACAGGTAGACGGTTGAAATCTTTGTATATATTGCTTCTATATAATCTAAGAAACATATATTCAAAGCATCCAAACAGTACCATTCGCCAATTTTTTGTTCTTCAAGTTTAAGTGAACTACGAGCCCCATTGTTAATACTTTAACGGAAATTATTTGTAACTTGCGACAAGTAGAACAATGAGTGGAACAGGTAGACGGTTGAAATCAATGTATATATTGCTTCTATATAGTCTAAGAAACATATATGCTAATCATCCAAACAGTACCATTCGCCAATTTTTTGCTCTTCAAGTTTAAGTGAACTACGAGCCCCATTGTTAATCCTTTAAAGGAAATTATTTGTAAATTTCGGCAAGTAGAACAATGATTGGAACACGTAGACGGTTGAAATCTTTGTATATATTGCTTCTATATAGTATAAGAAACATATATGCAAAGCATCCAAACAGTACAATTCGCCAATTTTTTGTTCTTCAAGTTTAAGTGAACAATGAGCCCCAATGGTTAATCCGTTATCGGAAATTATTTGTAACTTTCGACAAGTAGAACAATGAATGGAACAGGAGGACTGTTGAAATCTTTGTATATATTGCTTCTATATAGTATAAGAAACATATATGCAAAGCATCAAAACAGTATCATTCGCCAATTTTTTGTTCTTCAAGTTTAAGTGAACTACGAGCCCCATTGTTAATCCTTTAAAGGAAATTATTTGTAAATTTCGACTAGTAGAACAATGAATCGAACAGGTAGACTGTTGAAATCATTGTATATATTGCTTCTATATAGTCTAAGAAACATATATGCAAAGCATCCAAACAGTACAATTCGCCAATTTTTTGTTCTTCAAGTTTAAGTAAACTACGATCCCCATTATTAATCCCTTAACGGAAATTATTTGTGACTTTCGACAAGTAGAACAATGAGTGGAACAGGTAGACGGTTGAAATCATTGTATATATTGCTTCTATATAGTCTAAGAAACATATATGTAATGCATCAAAACAGTACAATTCGACAATTTTTTGTTCTTCAAGTTTAAGTGTACAACGAGCCCCATTGTTAATCCTTTAAAGGAAATTATTTGTAAATTTCGACAAGTAGAACAATGAATGGAATAGGTAGACGGGTGAAATCATTGTATATATTGCTTCTATATAATCTAAGAAACATATATGCAAAGCATCTAAACAGTAACAATCGCCAATTTTTTGATCTTCAAGTTTAAGTGAACTACGAGCCCCATTGTTAATCCTTTAACGGAAATTAATTGTAACTTTCTACAAGTAGAACAAAGATTGGAACACGTAGACGGTTGAAATCTTTGTTCATATTGCTTCCATATAGTCTAAGAAACATGTACGCAAAGCATCCAAACAGTACCATTGGCCAAATTTTTGTTGTTCAAGTTTAAGTGAACAATGAGCCCCAATGGTTAATCCTTTATCGGAAATTACTTGTAATATTCGGCAAGTAGAACAATGAATGGAACAGGTAGACGGTTGAAATCTTTGTATATATTGCTTCTATATAATCTAAGAAACATATATTCAAAGCATCCAAACAGTACCATTCGCCAATTTTTTGTTCTTCAAGTTTAAGTGATCTACGAGCCCCATTGTTAATCCTTTAAAGGAAATTATTTGTAAATTTCGGCAAGTAGAACAATGAATGGAACAGGTAGACGGTTGAAATCTTTGTATATATTGCTTCTATATAGTCTAAGAAACATATCTGCAAATCATCCAAACAGTACAATTCGCCAATTATTTGATCATCAAGTTTAAGTGAACTACGAGCCCCATTGTTAATACTTTAACGGAAATTATTTGTAACTTGCGACAAGTAGAACAATGAATGGAACAGGTAGACGGTTGAAATCAATGTATATATTGCTTCTATATAGTCTAAGAAACATATATGCAAATCATCCAAACAGTACCATTCGCCAATTTTTTGCTCTTCAAGTTTAAGTGAACTACGAGCCCCATTGTTAATCCTTTAAAGGAAATTATTTGTAAATTTCGGCAAGTAGAACAATGATTGGAACACGTAGACGGTTGAAATCTTTGTATATATTGCTTCTATATAGTATAAGAAACATATATGCAAAGCATCCAAACAGTACAATTCGCCAATTTTTTGTTCTTCAAGTTTAAGTGAACAATGAGCCCCAATGGTTAATCCGTTATCGGAAATTATTTGTAACTTTCGACAAGTAGAACAATGAATGGAACAGGAGGACTGTTGAAATCTTTGTATATATTGCTTCTATATAGTATAAGAAACATATATGCAAAGCATCAAAACAGTATCATTCGCCAATTTTTTGTTCTTCAAGTTTAAGTGAACTACGAGCCCCATTGTTAATCCTTTAAAGGAAATTATTTGTAAATTTCGACTAGTAGAACAATGAATCGAACAGGTAGACTGTTGAAATCATTGTATATATTGCTTCTATATAGTCTAAGAAACATATATGCAAAGCATCCAAACAGTACAATTCGCCAATTTTTTGTTCTTCAAGTTTAAGTAAACTACGATCCCCATTATTAATCCCTTAACGGAAATTATTTGTGACTTTCGACAAGTAGAACAATGAATGGAACAGGTAGACGGTTGAAATCATTGTATATATTGCTTCTATATAGTCTAAGAAACATATATGTAATGCATCAAAACAGTACAATTCGACAATTTTTTGTTCTTCAAGTTTAAGTGTACAACGAGCCCCATTGTTAATCCTTTAAAGGAAATTATTTGTAAATTTCGACAAGTAGAACAATGAATGGAATAGGTAGACGGGTGAAATCATTGTATATATTGCTTCTGTATAGTCTAAGAAACATATATGCAAAGCATCTAAACAGTAACAATCGCCAATTTTTTGATCTTCAAGTTTAAGTGAACTACGAGCCCCATTGTTAATCCTTTAACGGAAATTAATTGTAACTTTCTACAAGTAGAACAAAGATTGGAACACGTAGACGGTTGAAATCTTTGTTCATATTGCTTCCATATAGTCTAAGAAACATGTACGCAAAGCATCCAAACAGTACCATTGGCCAAATTTTTGTTGTTCAAGTTTAAGTGAACAATGAGCCCCAATGGTTAATCCTTTATCGGAAATTACTTGTAATATTCGGCAAGTAGAACAATGAATGGAACAGGTAGACGGTTGAAATCTTTGTATATATTGCTTCTATATAATCTAAGAAACATATATTCAAAGCATCCAAACAGTACCATTCGCCAATTTTTTGTTCTTCAAGTTTAAGTGATCTACGAGCCCCATTGTTAATCCTTTAAAGGAAATTATTTGTAAATTTCGGCAAGTAGAACAATGAATGGAACAGGTAGACGGTTGAAATCTTTGTATATATTGCTTCTATATAGTCTAAGAAACATATCTGCAAATCATCCAAACAGTACAATTCGCCAATTATTTGATCATCAAGTTTAAGTGAACTACGAGCCCCATTGTTAATACTTTAACGGAAATTATTTGTAACTTGCGACAAGTAGAACAATGAATGGAACAGGTAGACGGTTGAAATCAATGTATATATTGCTTCTATATAGTCTAAGAAACATATATGCAAATCATCCAAACAGTACCATTCGCCAATTTTTTGCTCTTCAAGTTTAAGTGAACTACGAGCCCCATTGTTAATCCTTTAAAGGAAATTATTTGTAAATTTCGGCAAGTAGAACAATGATTGGAACACGTAGACGGTTGAAATCTTTGTATATATTGCTTCTATATAGTATAAGAAACATATATGCAAAGCATCCAAACAGTACAATTCGCCAATTTTTTGTTCTTCAAGTTTAAGTGAACAATGAGCCCCAATGGTTAATCCGTTATCGGAAATTATTTGTAACTTTCGACAAGTAGAACAATGAATGGAACAGGAGGACTGTTGAAATCTTTGTATATATTGCTTCTATATAGTATAAGAAACATATATGCAAAGCATCAAAACAGTATCATTCGCCAATTTTTTGTTCTTCAAGTTTAAGTGAACTACGAGCCCCATTGTTAATCCTTTAAAGGAAATTATTTGTAAATTTCGACTAGTAGAACAATGAATCGAACAGGTAGACTGTTGAAATCATTGTATATATTGCTTCTATATAGTCTAAGAAACATATATGCAAAGCATCCAAACAGTACAATTCGCCAATTTTTTGTTCTTCAAGTTTAAGTAAACTACGATCCCCATTATTAATCCCTTAACGGAAATTATTTGTGACTTTCGACAAGTAGAACAATGAATGGAACAGGTAGACGGTTGAAATCATTGTATATATTGCTTCTATATAGTCTAAGAAACATATATGTAATGCATCAAAACAGTACAATTCGACAATTTTTTGTTCTTCAAGTTTAAGTGTACAACGAGCCCCATTGTTAATCCTTTAAAGGAAATTATTTGTAAATTTCGACAAGTAGAACAATGAATGGAATAGGTAGACGGGTGAAATCATTGTATATATTGCTTCTGTATAGTCTAAGAAACATATATGCAAAGCATCTAAACAGTAACAATCGCCAATTTTTTGATCTTCAAGTTTAAGTGAACTACGAGCCCCATTGTTAATCCTTTAACGGAAATTAATTGTAACTTTCTACAAGTAGAACAAAGATTGGAACACGTAGACGGTTGAAATCTTTGTTCATATTGCTTCCATATAGTCTAAGAAACATGTACGCAAAGCATCCAAACAGTACCATTGGCCAAATTTTTGTTGTTCAAGTTTAAGTGAACAATGAGCCCCAATGGTTAATCCTTTATCGGAAATTACTTGTAATATTCGGCAAGTAGAACAATGAATGGAACAGGTAGACGGTTGAAATCTTTGTATATATTGCTTCTATATAATCTAAGAAACATATATTCAAAGCATCCAAACAGTACCATTCGCCAATTTTTTGTTCTTCAAGTTTAAGTGATCTACGAGCCCCATTGTTAATCCTTTAAAGGAAATTATTTGTAAATTTCGGCAAGTAGAACAATGAATGGAACAGGTAGACGGTTGAAATCTTTGTATATATTGCTTCTATATAATCTAAGAAACATATATTCAAAGCATCCAAACAGTACCATTCGCCAATTTTTTGTTCTTCAAGTTTAAGTGAACTACGAGCCCCATTGTTAATACTTTAACGGAAATTATTTGTAACTTGCGACAAGTAGAACAATGAGTGGAACAGGTAGACGGTTGAAATCAATGTATATATTGCTTCTATATAGTCTAAGAAACATATATGCAAATCATCCAAACAGTACCATTCGCCAATTTTTTGCTCTTCAAGTTTAAGTGAACTACGAGCCCCATTGTTAATCCTTTAAAGGAAATTATTTGTAAATTTCGGCAAGTAGAACAATGAATGGAATAGGTAGACGGTTGAAATCATTGTATATATTGCTTCTATATAGTCTAAGAAACATATCTGCAAATCATCCAAACAGTACAATTCGCCAATTATTTGATCATCAAGTTTAAGTGAACTACGAGCCCCATTGTTAATACTTTAACGGAAATTATTTGTAACTTGCGACAAGTAGAACAATGAATGGAACAGGTAGACGGTTGAAATCAATGTATATATTGCTTCTATATAGTCTAAGAAACATATATGCAAAGCATCCAAACAGTACCATTCGCCAATTTCTTGTTCGTCAAGTTTAAGTGAACAACGAGCCCCATTGTTAATCATTTAAAGGAAATTATTTGTAAATTTCGACAAGTAGAACAATGATTGGAACACGTAGATGGTTGAAATCTTTGTATATATTGCTTCCATACAGCCTAAGAAACATGTACGCAAAGCATCCAAACAGTACCATTCGCCAATTATTTCATCTTCAAGTTTAAGTGAACTACGAGCCCCATTGTTAATACTTTAACGGAAATTATTTGTAACTTGCGACAAGTAGAACAATGAGTGGAACAGGTAGACGGTTGAAATCAATGTATATATTGCTTCTGTATAGTCTAAGAAACATATATGCAAAGCATCCAAACAGTACAATTCGCCAATTTTTTGTTCTTCAAGTTTAAGTAAACTACGATCCCCATTGTTAATCCCTTAACGGAAATTATTTGTAACTTGCGACAAGTAGAACAATGAGTGGAACAGGTAGACGGTTGAAATCAATGTATATATTGCTTCTATATAGTCTAAGAAACATATATGCAAATCATCCAAACAGTACCATTCGCCAATTTTTTGTTCTTCAAGTTTAAGTGAACAATGAGCCCCATTGTTAATCCTTTATCGGAAATTATTTGTAACTTTCGACAAGTAGAACAATGAATGGAACTGGTAGACGGTTGAAATCTTTTTATATATTGCTTCTATATAGTCTAAGAAACATATATGCAAAGCATCCAAACAGTACCAGTCGCCAATTTTTTGTTCTTCAAGTTTAAGTGAACAATGAGCCCCAATGGTTAATCCGTTATCGGAAATTATTTGTAACTTTCGACAAGTAGAACAATGAATGGAACAGGAGGACTGTTGAAATCTTTGTATATATTGCTTCTATATAGTCTAAGAAACATATATGCAAAGCATCCAAACAGTACCATTCGCCAATTTTTTGTTCGTCAAGTTTAAGTGAACTACGAGCCCCATTGTTAATCCTTTAAAGGAAATTATTTGTAAATTTCGGCAAGTAGAACAATGAATGGAATAGGTAGACGGTTGAAATCATTGTATATATTGCTTCTATATAGTCTAAGAAACATATCTGCAAATCATCCAAACAGTACAATTCGCCAATTATTTGATCTTCAAGTTTAAGTGAACTACGAGCCCCATTGTTAATACTTTAACGGAAATTATTTGTAACTTGCGACAAGTAGAACAATGAATGGAACAGGTAGACGGATGAAGTCAATGTATATATTGCTTCTATATAGTCTAAGAAACATATATGCAAAGCATCCAAACAGTACCATTCGCCAATTTTTTGTTCATCAAGTTTAAGTGAACTACGAGCCCCATTGTTAATCCTTTAAAGGAAATTATTTGTAAATTTCGACAAGTAGAACAATGAATGGAACAGGTAGACTGTTGAAATAATTGTATATATTGCTTCTATATAGTCTAAGAAACATATATGCATAGCGTCCAAACAGTACAATTCGCCAATTTTTTGCTCTTCAAGTTTAAGTGAACTACGAGCCCCATTGTTAATCCTTTAAAGGAAATTATTTGTAAATGTCGGCAAGTAGAACAATGAATGGAATAGGTAGACGGTTGAAATCATTGTATATATTGCTTCTATATAGTCTAAGAAACATATCTGCAAATCATCCAAACAGTACAATTCGCCAATTATTTGATCATCAAGTTTAAGTGAACTACGAGCCCCATTGTTAATACTTTAACGGAAATTATTTGTAACTTGCGACAAGTAGAACAATGAATGGAACAGGTAGACGGTTGAAATCAATGTATATATTGCTTCTATATAGTCTAAGAAACATATATGCAAAGCATCCAAACAGTACCATTCGCCAATTTCTTGTTCGTCAAGTTTAAGTGAACAACGAGCCCCATTGTTAATCATTTAAAGGAAATTATTTGTAAATTTCGACAAGTAGAACAATGATTGGAACACGTAGATGGTTGAAATCTTTGTATATATTGCTTCCATACAGCCTAAGAAACATGTACGCAAAGCATCCAAACAGTACCATTCGCCAATTATTTCATCTTCAAGTTTAAGTGAACTACGAGCCCCATTGTTAATACTTTAACGGAAATTATTTGTAACTTGCGACAAGTAGAACAATGAGTGGAACAGGTAGACGGTTGAAATCAATGTATATATTGCTTCTGTATAGTCTAAGAAACATATATGCAAAGCATCCAAACAGTACAATTCGCCAATTTTTTGTTCTTCAAGTTTAAGTAAACTACGATCCCCATTGTTAATCCCTTAACGGAAATTATTTGTAACTTGCGACAAGTAGAACAATGAGTGGAACAGGTAGACGGTTGAAATCAATGTATATATTGCTTCTATATAGTCTAAGAAACATATATGCAAATCATCCAAACAGTACCATTCGCCAATTTTTTGTTCTTCAAGTTTAAGTGAACAATGAGCCCCATTGTTAATCCTTTATCGGAAATTATTTGTAACTTTCGACAAGTAGAACAATGAATGGAACTGGTAGACGGTTGAAATCTTTTTATATATTGCTTCTATATAGTCTAAGAAACATATATGCAAAGCATCCAAACAGTACCGGTCGCCAATTTTTTGTTCTTCAAGTTTAAGTGAACAATGAGCCCCAATGGTTAATCCGTTATCGGAAATTATTTGTAACTTTCGACAAGTAGAACAATGAATGGAACAGGAGGACTGTTGAAATCTTTGTATATATTGCTTCTATATAGTCTAAGAAACATATATGCAAAGCATCCAAACAGTACCATTCGCCAATTTTTTGTTCGTCAAGTTTAAGTGACCAACGCGCCCCATTGTTAATCCTTTAAAGGAAATTATTTGTAAATTTCGACAAGTAGAACAATGATTGGAACACGTAGACGGTTGAAATCTTTGTATATATTGCTTCTATATAGTATAAGAAACATATATGCAAAGCATCCAGACAGTACAATTCGCCAATTTTTTGTTCTTCAAGTTTAAGTGAACAATGAGCCACAATGGTTAATCCGTTATCGGAAATTATTTGTAACTTTCGACAAGTAGAACAATGAATGGAACAGGAGGACTGTTGAAATCTTTGTATATATTGCTTCTATATAGTATAAGAAACATATATGCAAAGCATCAAAACAGTATCATTCGCCAATTTTTTGTTCTTCAAGTTTAAGTGAACTACGAGCCCCATTGTTAATCCTTTAAAGGAAATTATTTGTAAATTTCGACTAGTAGAACAATGAATCGAACAGGTAGACTGTTGAAATCATTGTATATATTGCTTCTATATAGTCTAAGAAACATATATGCAAAGCATCCAAACAGTACAATTCGCCAATTTTTTGTTCTTCAAGTTTAAGTAAACTACGATCCCCATTGTTAATCCCTTAACGGAAATTATTTGTGACTTTCGACAAGTAGAACAATGAATGGAACAGGTAGACGGTTGAAATCATTGTATATATTGCTTCTATATAGTCTAAGAAACATATATGTAATGCATCAAAACAGTACAATTCGACAATTTTTTGTTCTTCAAGTTTAAGTGTACAACGAGCCCCATTGTTAATCCTTTAAAGGAAATTATTTGTAAATTTCGACAAGTAGAACAATGAATGGAATAGGTAGACGGGTGAAATCATTGTATATATTGCTTCTATATAATCTAAGAAACATATATGCAAAGCATCTAAACAGTAACAATCGCCAATTTTTTGATCTTCAAGTTTAAGTGAACTACGAGCCCCATTGTTAATCCTTTAACTGAAATTAATTGTAACTTTCTACAAGTAGAACAAAGATTGGAACACGTAGACGGTTGAAATCTTTGTTCATGTTGCTTCCATATAGTCTAAGAAACATGTACGCAAAGCATCCCAACAGTACCATTGGCCAAATTTTTGTTGTTCAAGTTTAAGTGAACAATGAGCCCCAATGGTTAATCCTTTATCGGAAATTACTTGTAATAATCGGCAAGTAGAACAATGAATGGAACAGGTAGACGGTTGAAATCTTTGTATATATTGCTTCTATATAATCTAAGAAACATATATTCAAAGCATCCAAACAGTACCATTCGCCAGTTTTTTGTTCTTCAAGTTTAAGTGATCTACGAGCCCCATTGTTAATCCTTTAAAGGAAATTATTTGTAAATTTCGGCAAGTAGAACAATGAATGGAACAGGTAGACGGTTGAAATCTTTGTATATATTGCTTCTATATAATCTAAGAAACATATATTCAAAGCATCCAAACAGTACCATTCGCCAATTTTTTGTTTTTCAAGTTTAAGTGAACTACGAGCCCCATTGTTAATACTTTAACGGAAATTATTTGTAACTTGCGACAAGTAGAACAATGAATGGAACAGGTAGACGGTTGAAATCAATGTATATATTGCTTCTATGTAGTCTAAAAAACATATATGCAAACCATCCAAACAGTAACATTCGCCAATTTTTTGTTCTTCAAGTTTAAGTGAACTACGAGACCCATTGTTAATCCTTTAAAGGAAATTATTTGTAAATTTCGACAAGTAGAACAATGAATGGAACAGGAAGACTGTTGAAATAATTGTATATATTGCTTCTATATAGTCTAAGAAACATATATGCATAGCGTCCAAACAGTACAATTCGCCAATTTTTTGCTCTTCAAGTTTAAGTGAACTACGAGCCCCATTGTTAATCCTTTAAAGGAAATTATTTGTAAATTTCGGCAAGTAGAACAATGAATGGAATAGGTAGACGGTTGAAATCATTGTATATATTGCTTCTATATAGTCTAAGAAACATATCTGCAAATCATCCAAACAGTACAATTCGCCAATTATTTGATCTTCAAGTTTAAGTGAACTACGAGCCCCATTGTTAATACTTTAACGGAAATTATTTGTAACTTGCGACAAGTAGGACAATGAATGGAACAGGTAGACGGATGAAGTCAATGTATATATTGCTTCTATATAGTCTAAGAAACATATATGCAAAGCATCCAAACAGTACCATTCGCCAATTTTTTGTTCATCAAGTTTAAGTGAACTACGAGCCCCATTGTTAATCCTTTAAAGGAAATTATTTGTAAATTTCGACAAGTAGAACAATGAATGGAACAGGTAGACTGTTGAAATAATTGTATATATTGCTTCTATATAGTCTAAGAAACATATATGCATAGCGTCCAAACAGTACAATTCGCCAATTTTTTGCTCTTCAAGTTTAAGTGAACTACGAGCCCCATTGTTAATCCTTTAAAGGAAATTATTTGTAAATTTCGGCAAGTAGAACAATGAATGGAATAGGTAGACGGTTGAAATCATTGTATATATTGCTTCTATATAGTCTAAGAAACATATCTGCAAATCATCCAAACAGTACAATTCGCCAATTATTTGATCTTCAAGTTTAAGTGAACTACGAGCCCCATTGTTAATACTTTAACGGAAATTATTTGTAACTTGCGACAAGTAGAACAATGAATGGAACAGGTAGACGGATGAAATCAATGTATATATTGCTTCTATATAGTCTAAGAAACATATATGCAAAGCATCCAAACAGTACCATTCGCCAATTTTTTGTTCATCAAGTTTAAGTGAACTACGAGCCCCATTGTTAATCCTTTAAAGGAAATTATTTGTAAATTTCGACAAGTAGAACAATGAATGGAACAGGTAGACTGTTGAAATCATAGTATATATTGCTTCTATATAGTCTAAGAAACATATATGCAAAGCATCCAAACAGTACAAGTCGCCAATTCATTGTTCTTCAAGTTTAAGTGAACATCGAGCCGAATTTTTAATCCTTTAAAGGAAATTATTTGTAACTTTCGACAAGTAGAACAAGGAATGGAACAGGTAGACGGTTGAAATCATTTTATATATTGCTTCTATATAGTCTAAGAAACATATATGCAAAGCATCCAAACGGTAACATTCGCCAATTTTTTGTTCTTCAAGTTTAAGTGAACTACGAGCCCAATTGTTAATCCTTTATCGGAAATTATTTGTAAATTTCGACAAGTAGAACAATGATTGGAACACGTAGACGGTTGAAATCTTTGTATATATTGCTTCCATATAGTCTAAGAAACATGTACGCAAAGTATCCAAACAGTACCATTCGCCAATTTTTTGTTCTTCAAGTTTAAGTGAACAATGAGCCCCAATGATTAATCCTTTATCGGAAATTATTTGTAATTTTCGACAAGTAGAACAATGAATGGAATAGGTAGACGGTTGAAATCATTGTATATATTGCTTCTATATAGTCTAAGAAACATATCTGCAAATCATCCAAACAGTACAATTCGCCAATTATTTGATCTACAAGTTTAAGTAAACTACGAGCCCCATTGTTAATACTTTAACGGAAATTATTTGTAACTTGCGACAAGTAGAACAATGAATGGAACAGGTAGACTGTTGAAATCATTGTATATATTGCTTCTATATAGTCTAAGAAACATATATGCAAAGCACCCAAACAGTACAATTCGCCAATTTTTTGTTCTTCAAGTTTAAGTGAACTACGAGCCCCATTGTTAATCCTTTAAAGGAAATTATTTCTAAATATCGACAAGTAGAACAATGAATGGAACAGGTAGACTGTTGAAATCATTGTATATATTGCTTCTATATAGTCTAAGAAACATATATGCAAAGCATCCAAATAGTACAATTCGACAATTTTTTGTTCTTCAAGTTTAAGTGAACTACGAGCCCAATTGTTAATCCTTTATCGGAAATTATTTGTAAATTTCGGCAAGTAGAACAATGATTGGAACACGTAGACGGTTGAAATCTTTGTATATATTGCTTCCATATAGTCTAAGAAACATGTACGCAAAGTATCCAAACAGTACCATTCGCCAATTTTTTGTTCTTCAAGTTTAAGTGAACAATGAGCCCCAATGGTTAATCCTTTATCGGAAATTATTTGTAATTTTCGACAAGTAGAACAATGAATGGAACATGTAAACGGTTGAAATCTTTGTATATATTGCTTCTATATAATCTAAGAAACATATATGCATAGCATCTAAACAGTAACAATCGCCAATTTTTTGATCTTCAAGTTTAAGTGAACAGCGAGCCCCATTGATAATCATGAAATGGAAATTATTTGTAACTTTCTACAAGTAGAACAATGAATAGTACAGGTAGACGGGTGAAATCTTTCTATATATTGCTTCTAAATAGTCTAAGAAATATATATGCAAAGCATCCAAACAGTACAATTCGCCAATTGTTTGTTCTTCAAGTTTAAGTGAACTACGAGCCCCGTTGTTAATCCTTTAAAGGATATTATTTGTAAATTTCGACCAGTAGAACAATGAATGGATCAGGTAGACGGTTGAAATCATTGTATATATGGCTTCTATATAATCTACGAAACATATATGCAAAGCATCCAAACAGTACAATACGCCAATTTTTTGTTCTTCAAGTTTAAGTGAACTACGAGCCCCATTGTTAATCCTTTAACGGAAATTAATTGTAACTTTCTACAAGTAGAAAAATGATTGGAACACGTAGACGGTTGAAATCTTTGTATATATTGCTTCCGTATAGTCTAAGAAACATGTACGCAAAGCATCCAAACAGTACCATTCGCCAATTTTTTGTTCTTCAAGTTTAAATGAACAATGAGCCCCAATAGTTAATCCTTTATCGGAAATTACTTGTAACTTTCGACAAGTAGAACAAGGAATGGAACAGGTAGACGGTTGAAATCATTGTATATATTGCTTCTATATAGTCTAAGAAACATATATGCAAAGCATCCAAACAGTACAAGTCGCCAATTCATTGTTCTTCAAGTTTAAGTGAACAACGAGCCGAATTTTTAATCCTTTAAAGGAAATTATTTGTAACTTTCGACAAGTAGAACAAGGAATGGAACAGGTAGACGGTTGAAATCATTTTATATATTGCTTCTATATAGTCTAAGAAACATATATGCAAAGCATCCAAACGGTAACATTCGCCAATTTTTTGTTCTTCAAGTTTAAGTGAACAACGAGCCGAATTTTTAATCCTTTAAAGGAAATTATTTGTAACTTTCGACAAGTAGAACAAGGAATGGAACAGGTAGACGGTTGAAATCATTTTATATATTGCTTCTATATAGTCTAAGAAACATATATGCAAAGCATCCAAACGGTACAATTCGCCAATTTTTTGTTCTTCAAGTTTAAGTGAACTACGAGCCCCATTGTTAATCCTTTAAAGGAAATTATTTCTAAATATCGACAAGTAGAACAATGAATGGAACAGGTAGACTGTTGAAATCATTGTATATATTGCTTCTATATAGTCTAAGAAACATATATGCAAAGCATCCAAATAGTACAATTCGACAATTTTTTGTTCTTCAAGTTTAAGTGAACTACGAGCCCAATTGTTAATCCTTTATCGGAAATTATTTGTAAATTTCGGCAAGTAGAACAATGATTGGAACACGTAGACGGTTGAAATCTTTGTATATATTGCTTCCATATAGTCTAAGAAACATGTACGCAAAGTATCCAAACAGTACCATTCGCCAATTTTTTGTTCTTCAAGTTTAAGTGAACAATGAGCCCCAATGGTTAATCCTTTATCGGAAATTATTTGTAATTTTCGACAAGTAGAACAATGAATGGAACATGTAAACGGTTGAAATCTTTGTATATATTGCTTCTATATAATCTAAGAAACATATATGCATAGCATCTAAACAGTAACAATCGCCAATTTTTTGATCTTCAAGTTTAAGTGAACAGCGAGCCCCATTGATAATCATGAAATGGAAATTATTTGTAACTTTCTACAAGTAGAACAATGAATAGTACAGGTAGACGGGTGAAATCTTTCTATATATTGCTTCTAAATAGTCTAAGAAATATATATGCAAAGCATCCAAACAGTACAATTCGCCAATTGTTTGTTCTTCAAGTTTAAGTGAACTACGAGCCCCGTTGTTAATCCTTTAAAGGATATTATTTGTAAATTTCGACCAGTAGAACAATGAATGGATCAGGTAGACGGTTGAAATCATTGTATATATGGCTTCTATATAATCTACGAAACATATATGCAAAGCATCCAAACAGTACAATACGCCAATTTTTTGTTCTTCAAGTTTAAGTGAACTACGAGCCCCATTGTTAATCCTTTAACGGAAATTAATTGTAACTTTCTACAAGTAGAAAAATGATTGGAACACGTAGACGGTTGAAATCTTTGTATATATTGCTTCCGTATAGTCTAAGAAACATGTACGCAAAGCATCCAAACAGTACCATTCGCCAATTTTTTGTTCTTCAAGTTTAAATGAACAATGAGCCCCAATAGTTAATCCTTTATCGGAAATTACTTGTAACTTTCGACAAGTAGAACAAGGAATGGAACAGGTAGACGGTTGAAATCATTGTATATATTGCTTCTATATAGTCTAAGAAACATATATGCAAAGCATCCAAACAGTACAAGTCGCCAATTCATTGTTCTTCAAGTTTAAGTGAACAACGAGCCGAATTTTTAATCCTTTAAAGGAAATTATTTGTAACTTTCGACAAGTAGAACAAGGAATGGAACAGGTAGACGGTTGAAATCATTTTATATATTGCTTCTATATAGTCTAAGAAACATATATGCAAAGCATCCAAACGGTAACATTCGCCAATTTTTTGTTCTTCAAGTTTAAGTGAACTACGAGCCCAATTGTTAATCCTTTATCGGAAATTATTTGTAAATTTCGACAAGTAGAACAATGATTGGAACACGTAGACGGTTGAAATCTTTGTATATATTGCTTCCATATAGTCTAAGAAACATGTACGCAAAGTATCCAAACAGTACCATTCGCCAATTTTTTGTTCTTCAAGTTTAAGTGAACAATGAGCCCCAATGGTTAATCCTTTATCGGAAATTATTTGTAATTTTCGACAAGTAGAACAATGAATGGAACATGTAAACGGTTGAAATCTTTGTATATATTGCTTCTATATAATCTAAGAAACATATATGCAAAGCATCTAAACAGTAACAATCGCCAATTTTTTGATCTTCAAGTTTAAGTGAACTACGAGCCCCATTGTTAATCCTTTAAAGGAAATTATTTGTAAATTTCGACAAGTAGAACAATGAATGGATCAGGTAGACGGTTGAAATCATTGTATATATTGCTTCTATATAGTCTAAGAAACATATATGCAAAGCATCCAAACAGTACAATTCGCCAATTATTTGATCTACAAGTTTAAGTAAACTACGAGCCCCATTGTTAATACTTTAACGGAAATTATTTGTAACTTGCGACGAGTAGAACAATGAATGGAACAGGTAGACTGTTGAAATCATTGTATATATTGCTTCTATATAGTCTGAGAAACATATATGCAAAGCATCCAAACAGTACAATTCGCCAATTTTTTGTTCTTCAAGTTTAAGTGAACTACGAGCCCCATTGTTAATCCTTTATCGGAAATTACTTGTAATTTTCGGCAAGTAGAACAATGAATGGAACAGGTAGACGGTTGAAATCTTTGTATATACTGCTTCTATATAGTCTACGAAACATATATGCAAAGCATCCAAACAGTACCATTCGCCAATTTTTTGTTCTTCAAGTTTAAGTGAACTACGAGCCCCATTGTTAATCCTTTAAAGGAAATTATTTGTAACTTTCGACAAGTAGAACAATGAATGGAACAGGTAGACTGTTGAAATCATTGTATATATTGCTTCTATATAGTCTAAGAAACATATATGCAATGCATCCAAATAGTACAATTCGACAATTTTTTGTTCTTCAAGTTTAAGTGAACAATGAGCCCCATTGTTAATCCTTTATCGGAAATTATTTGTAACTTTCGACAAGTAGAACAGTGAATGGAACAGGTAGACGGTTTAAATCTTTGTATATATTGCTTCTATATAGTATAAGAAACATATATGCAAAGCATCCAAACAGTACAATTCGCCAATTTTTTGTTCTTCAAGTTTAAGTGAACAATGACACCCAATGGTTAATCAGTTATCGGAAATTATTTGTAACTTTCGACAAGTAGAACAATGAATGGAACAGGAGGACTGTTGAAATCTTTGTATATATTGCTTCTATATAGTCTAAGAAACGTATATCCGAAGCATCCAAACAGTACCATTCGCCAATTTTTTGTTCTTCAAGTTTAAGTGAACAACGAGCCCCATTGTTTATCCTTTAATGGAAATTATTTGTAACTTTCGACAATTAGAACAATGAATGGAATAGGTAGACGGTTGAAATCATTGTATATATTGCTTCTATATAGTCTAAGAAACATATATGCAAAGCATCCAAACAGTACAATTCGCCAATTTTTTGTTCTTCAAGATTAAGTGAACAACGAGCCCCATTGTTAATCCTTTAAAGGAAATTATTTGTAAATTTCGACAAGTAGAACAATGAATGGAACAGGTAGACGGATGAAATCTTTGTAGATATTGCATCTATATAGTCCAAGAAACATATATGCAAAGGATCCAAACAGTACAAGTCGCCAATTCATTGTTCTTCAAGTTTAAGTGAACAACGAGCCCCATTGTTTATCCATTAAAGGAAATTATTTCTAAATTTCGACAAGTAGAACAATGAATGGATCATGTAGACGGTTGAAATCATTGTATATATTGCTTCTATATAGTCTACGAAACATATATGCAAAGCATCCAAACAGTACCATTCGCCAATTTTTTGTTCTTCAAGTTTAAGTGAACTACGAGCCCCATTGTTAATCCTTCAAAGGAAATTATTTGTAACTTTCGACAAGTAGAACAATGAATGGAACAGGTAGACTGTTGAAATCATTGTATATATTGCTTCTATATAGTCTAAGAAACATATATGCAATGCATCCAAATAGTACAATTCGACAATTTTTTGTTCTTCAAGTTTAAGTGAACAATGAGCCCCATTGTTAATCCTTTATCGGAAATTATTTGTAACTTTCGACAAGTAGAACAGTGAATGGAACAGGTAGACGGTTTAAATCTTTGTATATATTGCTTCTATATAGTATAAGAAACATATATGCAAAGCATCCAAACAGTACAATTCGCCAATTTTTTGTTCTTCAAGTTTAAGTGAACAATGACACCCAATGGTTAATCCGTTATCGGAAATTATTTGTAACTTTCGACAAGTAGAACAATGAATGGAACAGGAGGACTGTTGAAATCTTTGTATATATTGCTTCTATATAGTCTAAGAAACGTATATCCGAAGCATCCAAACAGTACCATTCGCCAATTTTTTGTTCTTCAAGTTTAAGTGAACTACGAGCCCCATTGTTAATCCTTTATCGGAAATTACTTGTAATTTTCGGCAAGTAGAACAATGAATGGAACAGGTAGACGGTTGAAATCTTTGTATATACTGCTTCTATATAGTCTACGAAACATATATGCAAAGCATCCAAACAGTACCATTCGCCAATTTTTTGTTCTTCAAGTTTAAGTAAACTACGAGCCCCATTGTTAATACTTTAACGGAAATTATTTGTAACTTGCGACAAGTAGAACAATGAATGGAACAGGTAGACTGTTGAAATCATTGTATATATTGCTTCTATATAGTCTGAGAAACATATATGCAAAGCATCCAAACAGTACAATTCGCCAATTTTTTGTTCTTCAAGTTTAAGTGAACTACGAGCCCCATTGTTAATCCTTTATCGGAAATTACTTGTAATTTTCGGCAAGTAGAACAATGAATGGAACAGGTAGACGGTTGAAATCTTTGTATATACTGCTTCTATATAGTCTACGAAACATATATGCAAAGCATCCAAACAGTACCATTCGCCAATTTTTTGTTCTTCAAGTTTAAGTGAACTACGAGCCCCATTGTTAATCCTTTAAAGGAAATTATTTGTAACTTTCGACAAGTAGAACAATGAATGGAACAGGTAGACTGTTGAAATCATTGTATATATTGCTTCTATATAGTCTAAGAAACATATATGCAATGCATCCAAATAGTACAATTCGACAATTTTTTGTTCTTCAAGTTTAAGTGAACAATGAGCCCCATTGTTAATCCTTTATCGGAAATTATTTGTAACTTTCGACAAGTAGAACAGTGAATGGAACAGGTAGACGGTTTAAATCTTTGTATATATTGCTTCTATATAGTATAAGAAACATATATGCAAAGCATCCAAACAGTACAATTCGCCAATTTTTTGTTCTTCAAGTTTAAGTGAACAATGACACCCAATGGTTAATCAGTTATCGGAAATTATTTGTAACTTTCGACAAGTAGAACAATGAATGGAACAGGAGGACTGTTGAAATCTTTGTATATATTGCTTCTATATAGTCTAAGAAACGTATATCCGAAGCATCCAAACAGTACCATTCGCCAATTTTTTGTTCTTCAAGTTTAAGTGAACAACGAGCCCCATTGTTTATCCTTTAATGGAAATTATTTGTAACTTTCGACAATTAGAACAATGAATGGAATAGGTAGACGGTTGAAATCATTGTATATATTGCTTCTATATAGTCTAAGAAACATATATGCAAAGCATCCAAACAGTACAATTCGCCAATTTTTTGTTCTTCAAGATTAAGTGAACAACGAGCCCCATTGTTAATCCTTTAAAGGAAATTATTTGTAAATTTCGACAAGTAGAACAATGAATGGAACAGGTAGACGGATGAAATCTTTGTAGATATTGCATCTATATAGTCCAAGAAACATATATGCAAAGGATCCAAACAGTACAAGTCGCCAATTCATTGTTCTTCAAGTTTAAGTGAACAACGAGCCCCATTGTTTATCCATTAAAGGAAATTATTTCTAAATTTCGACAAGTAGAACAATGAATGGATCATGTAGACGGTTGAAATCATTGTATATATTGCTTCTATATAGTCTACGAAACATATATGCAAAGCATCCAAACAGTACCATTCGCCAATTTTTTGTTCTTCAAGTTTAAGTGAACTACGAGCCCCATTGTTAATCCTTCAAAGGAAATTATTTGTAACTTTCGACAAGTAGAACAATGAATGGAACAGGTAGACTGTTGAAATCATTGTATATATTGCTTCTATATAGTCTAAGAAACATATATGCAATGCATCCAAATAGTACAATTCGACAATTTTTTGTTCTTCAAGTTTAAGTGAACAATGAGCCCCATTGTTAATCCTTTATCGGAAATTATTTGTAACTTTCGACAAGTAGAACAGTGAATGGAACAGGTAGACGGTTTAAATCTTTGTATATATTGCTTCTATATAGTATAAGAAACATATATGCAAAGCATCCAAACAGTACAATTCGCCAATTTTTTGTTCTTCAAGTTTAAGTGAACAATGACACCCAATGGTTAATCCGTTATCGGAAATTATTTGTAACTTTCGACAAGTAGAACAATGAATGGAACAGGAGGACTGTTGAAATCTTTGTATATATTGCTTCTATATAGTCTAAGAAACATATATGCAAATCATCCAAACAGTACAATTCGCCAATTTATTGTTCTTCAAGTTTAAGTGAACGACGAGCCCCATTGTTAATCCTTTAAAGGAAATTATTTGTAAATTTCGACAAGTAGAACAATGAATAGAACAGGTAGACGGTTGAAATCTTTGTATATGTTGCTTCTATATAGTCTAAGAAACCTATATGCAAAGCATCTAAACAGTAACAATCGCCAATTTTTTGATCTTCAAGTTTAAGTGAACAGCGAGCCCCATTGATAATCATGAAATGGAAATTATTTGTAACTTTCTACAAGTAGAACAAATGAATAGTACAGGTAGACGGGAGAAATCTTTCTATATATTGCTTCTAAATAGTCTAAGAAACATATATGCAAAGCATCCAAACAGTACAATTCGCCAATTTTTTGTTCTTCAAGTTTAAGTGAACAATGTGCCCCAATGGTTTATCCTTTATCGGTAATTATTTGTAACTTTCGACAAGTAGAACAATGAATGGAACAGGTAGACGGTTGAAATCTTTGTATATATTGCTTCTATATAGTCTAAGAAACATATATGCAAAGCATCCAAACAGTACAATTCGCCAATTTTTTGTTCTTCAAGTTTAAGTAAACTACGATCCCCATTGATAATCCTTTAACGGAAATTAATTGTAACTTTCTAGAAGTAGAACAATGATTGGAACACGTAGACGGGTGAAATCTTTCTATATATTGCTTCTAAATAGCCAAAGAAACATATATGCAAAGCATCCAAACAGTACAATTCGCCAATTTTTTGTTCTTCAAGTTTAAGTGAACAGTGAGCCCCAATGGTTAATCCTTTATCGGAAATTATTTGTAACTTTCGACAAGTAGAACAATGAATGGAACAGGTAGACGGTTGAAATCTTTGTATATATTGCTTCTATATAGTCTAAGAAACATATATGCAAAGCATCCAAACAGTACAATTCGCCAATTTTTTGTTCTTCAAGATTAAGTGAACAACGAGCCCCATTGTTAATCCTTTAAAGGAAATTATTTGTAAATTTCGACAAGTAGAACAATGAATGGAACAGGTAGACGGATGAAATCTTTGTAGATATTGCATCTATATAGTCCAAGAAACATATATGCAAACGATCCAAACAGTACAAGTCGCCAATTCATTGTTCTTCAAGTTTAAGTAAACAACGAGCCCCATTGTTTATCCATTAAAGGAAATTATTTCTAAATTTCGACAAGTAGAACAATGAATGGATCATGTAGACGGTTGAAATCATTGTATATATTGCTTCTATATAGTCTACGAAACATATATGCAAAGCATCCAAACAGTACCATTCGCCAATTTTTTGTTCTTCAAGTTTAAGTGAACTACGAGCCCCATTGTTAATCCTTTAAAGGAAATTATTTGTAACTTTCGACAAGTAGAACAATGAATGGAACAGGTAGACTGTTGAAATCATTGTATATATTGCTTCTATATAGTCTAAGAAACATATATGCAATGCATCCAAATAGTACAATTCGACAATTTTTTGTTCTTCAAGTTTAAGTGAACAATGAGCCCCATTGTTAATCCTTTATCGGAAATTATTTGTAACTTTCGACAAGTAGAACAGTGAATGGAACAGGTAGACGGTTTAAATCTTTGTATATATTGCTTCTATATAGTATAAGAAACATATATGCAAAGCATCCAAACAGTACAATTCGCCAATTTTTTGTTCTTCAAGTTTAAGTGAACAATGACACCCAATGGTTAATCCGTTATCGGAAATTATTTGTAACTTTCGACAAGTAGAACAATGAATGGAACAGGAGGACTGTTGAAATCTTTGTATATATTGCTTCTATATAGTCTAAGAAACGTATATCCGAAGCATCCAAACAGTACCATTCGCCAATTTTTTGTTCTTCAAGTTTAAGTGAACAGTGAGCCCCAATGGTTAATCCTTTATCGGAAATTATTTGTAACTTTCGACAAGTAGAACAATGAATGGAACAGGTAGACGGTTGAAATCTTTGTATATATTGCTTCTATATAGTCTAAGAAACATATATGCAATGCATCCAAATAGTACAATTCGACAATTTTTTGTTCTTCAAGTTTAAGTGAACAATGAGCCCCATTGTTAATCCTTTATCGGAAATTATTTGTAACTTTCGACAAGTAGAACAGTGAATGGAACAGGTAGACGGTTGAAATCTTTGTATATATTGCTTCTATATAGTCTAAGAAACATATATGCAAAGCATCCAAACAGTACAATTCGCCAATTTTTTGTTCTTCAAGATTAAGTGAACAACGAGCCCCATTGTTAATCCTTTAAAGGAAATTATTTGTAAATTTCGACAAGTAGAACAATGAATGGAACAGGTAGACGGATGAAATCTTTGTAGATATTGCATCTATATAGTCCAAGAAACATATATGCAAAGGATCCAAACAGTACAAGTCGCCAATTCATTGTTCTTCAAGTTTAAGTGAACAACGAGCCCCATTGTTTATCCATTAAAGGAAATTATTTCTAAATTTCGACAAGTAGAACAATGAATGGATCATGTAGACGGTTGAAATCATTGTATATATTGCTTCTATATAGTCTACGAAACATATATGCAAAGCATCCAAACAGTACCATTCGCCAATTTTTTGTTGTTCAAGTTTAAGTGAACTACGAGCCCCATTGTTAATCCTTTAAAGGAAATTATTTGTAACTTTCGACAAGTAGAACAAGGAATGGAACAGGTAGACGGTTGAAATCATTGTATATATTGCTTCTAAATAGTCTAAGAAACATATATGCAAAGCATCCAAACAGTACCATTCGCCAATTTTTTGTTCTTCAAGTTTAAGTGAACAATGAGAACCATTGTTAATCCTTTATCGGAAATTATTTGTAACTTTCGACAAGTAGAACAATGAATGGAACAGGTAGACGGTTGAAATCTTTGTATATGTTGCTTCCATATAGTCTAAGAAACCTATATGCAAAGCATCTAAACAGTAACAATCGCCAATTTTTTGATCTTCAAGTTTAAGTGAACAGCGAGCCCCATTGATAATCATGAAATGGAAATTATTTGTAACTTTCTACAAGTAGAACAATGAATAGTACAGGTAGACGGGTGAAATCTTTCTATATATTGCTTCTAAATAGTCTAAGAAACATATATGCAAAGCATCCAAACAGTACCATTCGCCAATTTTTTGTTCTTCAAGTTTAAGTGAACAATGAGACCCATTGTTAATCCTTTATCGGAAATTATTTCTAAATTTCGACAAGTAGAACAATGAATGGATCATGTAGACGGTTGAAATCATTGTATATATTGCTTCTATATAGTCTACGAAACATATATGCAAAGCATCCAAACAGTACCATTCGCCAATTTTTTGTTCTTCAAGTTTAAGTGAACTACGAGCCCCATTGTTAATCCTTTAAAGGAAATTATTTGTAACTTTCGACAAGTAGAACAAGGAATGGAACAGGTAGACGGTTGAAATCATTGTATATATTGCTTCTAAATAGTCTAAGAAACATATATGCAAAGCATCCAAACAGTACCATTCGCCAATTTTTTGTTCTTCAAGTTTAAGTGAACAATGAGAACCATTGTTAATCCTTTATCGGAAATTATTTGTAACTTTCGACAAGTAGAACAATGAATGGAACAGGTAGACTGTTGAAATCATTGTATATATTGCTTCTATATAGTCTAAGAAACATATATGCAATGCATCCAAATAGTACAATTCGACAATTTTTTGTTCTTCAAGTTTAAGTGAACAATGAGCCCCATTGTTAATCCTTTATCGGAAATTATTTGTAACTTTCGACAAGTAGAACAGTGAATGGAACAGGTAGACGGTTTAAATCTTTGTATATATTGCTTCTATATAGTATAAGAAACATATATGCAAAGCATCCAAACAGTACAATTCGCCAATTTTTTGTTCTTCAAGTTTAAGTGAACAATGACACCCAATGGTTAATCCGTTATCGGAAATTATTTGTAACTTTCGACAAGTAGAACAATGAATGGAACAGGAGGACTGTTGAAATCTTTGTATATATTGCTTCTATATAGTCTAAGAAACGTATATCCGAAGCATCCAAACAGTACCATTCGCCAATTTTTTGTTCTACAAGTTTAAGTGAACAACGAGCCCCATTGTTTATCCTTTAAAGGAAATTATTTGTAACTTTCGACAATTAGAACAATGAATGGAATAGGTAGACGGTTGAAATCATTGTATATATTGCTTCTATATAGTCTAAGAAACATATATGCAAAGCATCCAAACAGTACAATTCGCCAATTTTTTGTTCTTCAAGATTAAGTGAACAACGAGCCCCATTGTTAATCCTTTAAAGGAAATTATTTGTAAATTTCGACAAGTAGAACAATGAATGGAACAGGTAGACGGATGAAATCTTTGTAGATATTGCATCTATATAGTCCAAGAAACATATATGCAAAGGATCCAAACAGTACTAGTCGCCAATTCATTGTTCTTCAAGTTTAAGTGAACAACGAGCCCCATTGTTTATCCTTTAAAGGAAATTATTTGTAACTTTCGACAATTAGAACAATGAATGGAATAGGTAGACGGTTGAAATCATTGTATATATTGCTTCTATATAGTCTAAGAAACATATATGCAAAGCATCCAAACAGTACAATTCGCCAATTTTTTGTTCTTCAAGATTAAGTAAACTACGAGCCCCATTGTTAATCCTTTAAAGGAAATTATTTGTAAATTTCGACAAGTAGAACAATGAATGGAACAGGTAGACTGTTGAAATCATTGTATATATTCCTTCCATATAGTCTAAGAAACATATATGCAATGCATCCGAATAGTACAATTCGCCAATTTTCTGTTCTTCAAGTTTAAGTAAACTACGATCCCCATTGTTAATCCCTTAACGGAAATTATTTGTAACTTTCGACAAGTAGAACAATGAATGGAACAGGTAGACGGTTGAAATCTTTGTATATATTGCTGCTATATAGTCTAAGAAACATATATGCAAAGCATCCAAACAGTACAATTCGCCAATTTTTTGTTCCTCCAGTTTAAGTGAACAATGAGCCCCAATGGTTAATCCTTTATCGGAAATTATTTGTAACTTTCGACAAGTAGAACAATGAATGGAACAGGTAGACGGTTGAAATCCTTGTATATATTGCTTCTAAATAGCCAAAGAAACATATATGCAAAGCATCCAAACAGTACAATTCGCCAATTTTTTGTTCTTCAAGTTTAAGTGAACAGTGAGCCTGAATGGTTAATCCTTTATCGGAAATTATTTGTAACTTTCGACAAGTAGAACAATGAATGGAACAGGTAGACAGTTGAAATCTTTGTATATATTGCTTCTATATAGTCTAAGAAACATATGTGCAAAGCATCCAAACAGTACAATTCGCCAATTATTTCATCTTCATGTTTAAGTGAACTACGAGCCCCATTGTTAATCCTTTATCGGAAATTATTTGTAACTTTCGACAAGTAGAACAATGAATGGAACAGGTAGACGGTTGAAATCTTTGTATATATTGCTTCTATATAGTCTAAGAAACATATATGCAAAGCATCCAAACAGTACAATTCGCCAATTTTTTGTTCCTCCAGTTTAAGTGAACAATGAGCCCCAATGGTTAATCCTTTATCGGAAATTATTTGTAACTTTCGACAAGTAGAACAATGAATGGAACAGGTAGACGGTTGAAATCATTGTATATATTGCTTCTATATAGTCTAAGAAACATATATGCAAAGCATCCAAACAGTACAATTCGCCAATTTTTTGTTCTTCAAGTTTAAGTAAACTACGATCCCCATTGTTAATCCTTTAACGGATATTAATTGTAACTTTCTACAAGTAGAACAATGATTGGAACACGTAGACGTGTGAAATCTTTCTATATATTGCTTCTAAATAGTCAAAGAAACATATATGCAAAGCATCCAAACAGTACAATTCGCCAATTTTTTGTTCTTCAAGTTTAAGCGAACAGTGAGCCCCAATGGTTAATCCTTTACCGGTAATTATTTGTAACTTTCGACAAGTAGAACAATGAATAGTACAGGTAGACGGGTGAAATCTTTCTATATATTGCTTCTAAATAGTCTAAGAAACATATATGCAAAGCATCCAAACAGTACAATTCGCCAATTATTTGATCTTCAAGTTTAAGTGAACTACGAGCCCCATTGTTAATACTTTAACGGAAATTATTTGTAACTTTCTACAAGTAGAACAATGTATAGAACAGGTAGACGGTTGAAATCTTTGTATATATTGCTTCTATATAATCTAAGAAACATATATGCAAAGCATCCAAACAGTACAATTCGCCAATTTTTTGTTCTTCAAGTTTAAGTGAACAATGAGCCCCAATGGTTAGTCCTTTATCTGTAATTATTTGTAACTTTCGACAAGTAGAACAATGAATGGAACAGGTAGACGGTTGAAATCATTGTATATATTGCTTCCATATAGTTTAAGAAACATGTACGCAAAGCATCCAAACAGTACCATTCGCCAATTTTTTGTTCTTCAAGTTTAAGTAAACTACGATCCCCATTGTTAATCCCTTAACGGAAATTATTTGTAACTTTCGACAAGTAGAACAGTGAATGGAACAGGTAGACGGTTGAAATCTTTGTATATATTGCTTCTATATAGCCTACGAAACATATATGCAAAGCATCCAAACAGTACAATTCGCCAATTTTTTGTTCTTCAAGTTTAAGTGAACTACGAGCCCCATTGTTAATCCTTTAACGGAAATTAATTGTAACTTTCTACAAGTAGAACAATGATTGGAACACGCAGACGGTTGAAATCATTGTATATATTGCGTCTATATAGTCTAAGAAACATATATGCAAAGCATCCAAACAGTACAATTCGCCAATTATTTCATCTACAAGTTTAAGTGAACTACGAGCCCCATTGTTAATACTTTAACGGAAATTTTTTGTAACTTGCGACAAGTAGAACAATGAATGGAACAGGTAGATGGTTGAAATCTTTGTCTATATTGCTTCTATATAATCTAAGAAACATATATTCAAAGCATCCAAACAGTACCATTCGCTAATTTTTTGTTCTTCAAGTTTAAGTGAACAACGAGCCCCATTGTTAATCCTTTAAAGGAAATTATTTTAAATTTCGACAAGTAGAACAATGATTGGAACACGTAGACGGTTGAAATCATTGTATATATTGCTTCCATATAATCTACGAAACATATATGCAAAGCATCCAAACAGTACAATTCGCCAATTTTTTGTTCTTCAAGTTTAAGCGAACAGTGAGCCCCAATGGTTAATCCTTTACCGGTAATTATTTGTAACTTTCGACAAGTAGAACAATGAATAGTACAGGTAGACGGGTGAAATCTTTCTATATATTGCTTCTAAATAGTCTAAGAAACATATATGCAAAGCATCCAAACAGTACAATTCGCCAATTATTTGATCTTCAAGTTTAAGTGAACTACGAGCCCCATTGTTAATACTTTAACGGACATTATTTGTAACTTTCTACAAGTAGAACAATGTATAGAACAGGTAGACGGTTGAAATCTTTGTATATATTGCTTCTATATAATCTAAGAAACATATATGCAAAGCATCCAAACAGTACAATTCGCCAATTTTTTGTTCTTCAAGTTTAAGTGAACAATGAGCCCCAATGGTTAGTCCTTTATCTGTAATTATTTGTAACTTTCGACAAGTAGAACAATGAATGGAACAGTTAGACGGTTGAAATCATTGTATATATTGCTTCCATATAGTTTAAGAAACATGTACGCAAAGCATCCAAACAGTACCATTCGCCAATTTTTTGTTCTTCAAGTTTAAGTAAACTACGATCCCCATTGTTAATCCCTTAACGGAAATTATTTGTAACTTTCGACAAGTAGAACAGTGAATGGAACAGGTAGACGGTTGAAATCTTTGTATATATTGCTTCTATATAGCCTACGAAACATATATGCAAAGCATCCAAACAGTACAATTCGCCAATTTTTTGTTCTTCAAGTTTAAGTGAACTACGAGCCCCATTGTTAATCCTTTAACGGAAATTAATTGTAACTTTCGACAAGTAGAACAATGATTGGAACACGCAGACGGTTGAAATCATTGTATATATTGCGTCTATATAGTCTAAGAAACATATATGCAAAGCATCCAAACAGTACAATTCGCCAATTTTTTGTTCTTCAAGTTTAAGTGAACAATGAGACCCATTGTTAATCCTTTAAAGGAAATTATTTGTAACTTTCGACAAGTAGAACAATGAATGGAACAGGTAGACGGTTGAAATCTTTGTATATATTGCTTCTATATAGTCTAAGAAACATATGTGCAAAGCATCCAAACAGTACAATTCGCCAATTATTTCATCTTCATGTTTAAGTGAACTACGAGCCCCATTGTTAATCCTTTATCGGAAATTATTTGTAACTTTCGACAAGTAGAACAATGAATGGAACAGGTAGACGGTTGAAATCTTTGTATATATTGCTTCTATATAGTCTAAGAAACATATATGCAAAGCATCCAAACAGTACAATTCGCCAATTTTTTGTTCCTCCAGTTTAAGTGAACAATGAGCCCCAATGGTTAGTCCTTTATCTGTAATTATTTGTAACTTTCGACAAGTAGAACAATGAATGGAACAGGTAGACGGTTGAAATCATTGTATATATTGCTTCCATATAGTTTAAGAAACATGTACGCAAAGCATCCAAACAGTACCATTCGCCAATTTTTTGTTCTTCAAGTTTAAGTAAACTACGATCCCCATTGTTAATCCTTTATCGGAAATTATTTGTAACTTTCGACAAGTAGAACAATGAATGGAACAGGTAGACGGTTGAAATCTTTGTATATATTGCTTCTATATAGTCTAAGAAACATATATGCAAAGCATCCAAACAGTACAATTCGCCAATTTTTTGTTCCTCCAGTTTCAGTGAACAATGAGCCCCAATGGTTAATCCTTTATCGGAAATTATTTGTAACTTTCGACAAGTAGAACAATGAATGGAACAGGTAGACGGTTGAAATCATTGTATATATTGCTTCTATATAGTCTAAGAAACATATATGCAAAGCATCCAAACAGTACAATTCGCCAATTTTTTGTTCTTCAAGTTTAAGTAAACTACGATCCCCATTGTTAATCCTTTAACGGAAATTAATTGTAACTTTCTACAAGTAGAACAATGATTGGAACACGTAGACGTGTGAAATCTTTCTATATATTGCTTCTAAATAGTCAAAGAAACATATATGCAAAGCATCCAAACAGTACAATTCGCCAATTTTTTGTTCTTCAAGTTTAAGCGAACAGTGAGCCCCAATGGTTAATCCTTTACCGGTAATTATTTGTAACTTTCGACAAGTAGAACAATGAATAGTACAGGTAGACGGGTGAAATCTTTCTATATATTGCTTCTAAATAGTCTAAGAAACATATATGCAAAGCATCCAAACAGTACAATTCGCCAATTATTTGATCTTCAAGTTTAAGTGAACTACGAGCCCCATTGTTAATACTTTAACGGACATTATTTGTAACTTTCTACAAGTAGAACAATGTATAGAACAGGTAGACGGTTGAAATCTTTGTATATATTGCTTCTATATAATCTAAGAAACATATATGCAAAGCATCCAAACAGTACAATTCGCCAATTTTTTGTTCTTCAAGTTTAAGTGAACAATGAGCCCCAATGGTTAGTCCTTTATCTGTAATTATTTGTAACTTTCGACAAGTAGAACAATGAATGGAACAGTTAGACGGTTGAAATCATTGTATATATTGCTTCCATATAGTTTAAGAAACATGTACGCAAAGCATCCAAACAGTACCATTCGCCAATTTTTTGTTCTTCAAGTTTAAGTAAACTACGATCCCCATTGTTAATCCCTTAACGGAAATTATTTGTAACTTTCGACAAGTAGAACAGTGAATGGAACAGGTAGACGGTTGAAATCTTTGTATATATTGCTTCTATATAGCCTACGAAACATATATGCAAAGCATCCAAACAGTACAATTCGCCAATTTTTTGTTCTTCAAGTTTAAGTGAACTACGAGCCCCATTGTTAATCCTTTAACGGAAATTAATTGTAACTTTCGACAAGTAGAACAATGATTGGAACACGCAGACGGTTGAAATCATTGTATATATTGCGTCTATATAGTCTAAGAAACATATATGCAAAGCATCCAAACAGTACAATTCGCCAATTTTTTGTTCTTCAAGTTTAAGTGAACAATGAGCCCCATTGTTAATCCTTTATCGGAAATTATTTGTAACTTTCGACAAGTAGAACAATGAATGGAACAGGTAGACGGTTGAAATCTTTGTATATATTGCTTCTATATAGTCTAAGAAACATATATGCAAAGCATCCAAACAGTACAATTCGCCAATTTTTTGTTGTTCAAGTTTAAGTGAACAATGAGCCCCAATGGTTAATCCTTTATCGGTAATTATTTGTAACTTTCGACAAGTAGAACAATGAATGGAACAGGTAGACGGTTGAAATCTTTGTATATATTGCTGCTATATAGTCTAAGAAACATATATGCAAAGCATCCAAACAGTACAATTCGCCAATTTTTTGTTCTTCAAGTTTAAGTGAACAATGTGCCCCAATGGTTTATCCTTTATCGGTAATTATTTGTAACTTTCGACAAGTAGAACAATGAATGGAACAGGTAGACGGTTGAAATCCTTGTATATATTGCGTCTATATAGTCTAAGAAACATATATGCAAATCATCCAAACAGTACAATTCGCCAATTTATTGTTCTTCAAGTTTAAGTGAACAACGAGCCCCATTGTTAATCCTTTAAAGGAAATTATTTGTAAATTTCGACAAGTAGAACAATGAATAGAACAGGTAGACGGTTGAAATCTTTGTATATGTTGCTTCTATATAGTCTAAGAAACCTATATGCAAAGCATCTAAACAGTAACAATCGCCAATTTTTTGATCTTCAAGTTTAAGTGAACAGCGAGCCCCATTGATAATCATGAAATGGAAATTATTTGTAACTTTCTACAAGTAGAACAAATGAATAGTACAGGTAGACGGGAGAAATCTTTCTATATATTGCTTCTAAATAGTCTAAGAAACATATATGCAAAGCATCCAAACAGTACAATTCGCCAATTTTTTGTTCTTCAAGTTTAAGTGAACAATGTGCCCCAATGGTTTATCCTTTATCGGTAATTATTTGTAACTTTCGACAAGTAGAACAATGAATGGAACAGGTAGACGGTTGAAATCCTTGTATATATTGCGTCTATATAGTCTAAGAAACATATATGCAAATCATCCAAACAGTACAATTCGCCAATTTATTGTTCTTCAAGTTTAAGTGAACAACGAGCCCCATTGTTAATCCTTTAAAGGAAATTATTTGTAAATTTCGACAAGTAGAACAATGAATAGAACAGGTAGACGGTTGAAATCTTTGTATATGTTGCTTCTATATAGTCTAAGAAACATATATGCATAGCGTCCAAACAGTACAATTCGCCAATTTTTTGCTCTTCAAGTTTAAGTGAACTACGAGCCCCATTGTTAATCCTTTAAAGGAAATTATTTGTAAATTTCGGCAAGTAGAACAATAAATGGAATAGGTAGACGGTTGAAATCATTGTATATATTGCTTCTATATAGTCTAAGAAACATATCTGCAAATCATCCAAACAGTACAATTCGCCAATTATTTGATCTTCAAGTTTAAGTGAACTACGAGCCCCATTGTTAATACTTTAACGGAAATTATTTGTAACTTGCGACAAGTAGAACAATGAATGGAACAGGTAGACGGATGAAATCAATGTATATATTGCTTCTATATAGTCTAAGAAACATATATGCAAAGCATCCAAACAGTACCATTCGCCAATTTTTTGTTCATCAAGTTTAAGTGAACTACGAGCCCCATTGTTAATCCTTTAAAGGAAATTATTTGTAAATTTCGACAAGTAGAACAATGAATGGAACAGGTAGACTGTTGAAATCATAGTATATATTGCTTCTATATAGTCTAAGAAACATATATGCAAAGCATCCAAACAGTACAAGTCGCCAATTCATTGTTCTTCAAGTTTAAGTGAACATCGAGCCGAATTTTTAATCCTTTAAAGGAAATTATTTGTAACTTTCGACAAGTAGAACAAGGAATGGAACAGGTAGACGGTTGAAATCATTTTATATATTGCTTCTATATAGTCTAAGAAACATATATGCAAAGCATCCAAACGGTAACATTCGCCAATTTTTTGTTCTTCAAGTTTAAGTGAACTACGAGCCCAATTGTTAATCCTTTATCGGAAATTATTTGTAAATTTCGACAAGTAGAACAATGATTGGAACACGTAGACGGTTGAAATCTTTGTATATATTGCTTCCATATAGTCTAAGAAACATGTACGCAAAGTATCCAAACAGTACCATTCGCCAATTTTTTGTTCTTCAAGTTTAAGTGAACAATGAGCCCCAATGATTAATCCTTTATCGGAAATTATTTGTAATTTTCGACAAGTAGAACAATGAATGGAATAGGTAGACGGTTGAAATCATTGTATATATTGCTTCTATATAGTCTAAGAAACATATCTGCAAATCATCCAAACAGTACAATTCGCCAATTATTTGATCTACAAGTTTAAGTAAACTACGAGCCCCATTGTTAATACTTTAACGGAAATTATTTGTAACTTGCGACAAGTAGAACAATGAATGGAACAGGTAGACTGTTGAAATCATTGTATATATTGCTTCTATATAGTCTAAGAAACATATATGCAAAGCACCCAAACAGTACAATTCGCCAATTTTTTGTTCTTCAAGTTTAAGTGAACTACGAGCCCCATTGTTAATCCCTTAAAGGAAATTATTTCTAAATATCGACAAGTAGAACAATGAATGGAACAGGTAGACTGTTGAAATCATTGTATATATTGCTTCTATATAGTCTAAGAAACATATATGCAAAGCATCCAAATAGTACAATTCGACAATTTTTTGTTCTTCAAGTTTAAGTGAACTACGAGCCCAATTGTTAATCCTTTATCGGAAATTATTTGTAAATTTCGGCAAGTAGAACAATGATTGGAACACGTAGACGGTTGAAATCTTTGTATATATTGCTTCCATATAGTCTAAGAAACATGTACGCAAAGTATCCAAACAGTACCATTCGCCAATTTTTTGTTCTTCAAGTTTAAGTGAACAATGAGCCCCAATGGTTAATCCTTTATCGGAAATTATTTGTAATTTTCGACAAGTAGAACAATGAATGGAACATGTAAACGGTTGAAATCTTTGTATATATTGCTTCTATATAATCTAAGAAACATATATGCAAAGCATCTAAACAGTAACAATCGCCAATTTTTTGATCTTCAAGTTTAAGTGAACAGCGAGCCCCATTGATAATCATGAAATGGAAATTATTTGTAACTTTCTACAAGTAGAACAATGAATAGTACAGGTAGACGGGTGAAATCTTTCTACATATTGCTTCTAAATAGTCTAAGAAATATATATGCAAAGCATCCAAACAGTACAATTCGCCAATTGTTTGTTCTTCAAGTTTAAGTGAACTACGAGCCCCGTTGTTAATCCTTTAAAGGATATTATTTGTAAATTTCGACCAGTAGAACAATGAATGGATCAGGTAGACGGTTGAAATCATTGTATATATGGCTTCTATATAATCTACGAAACATATATGCAAAGCATCCAAACAGTACAATACGCCAATTTTTTGTTCTTCAAGTTTAAGTGAACTACGAGCCCCATTGTTAATCCTTTAACGGAAATTAATTGTAACTTTCTACAAGTAGAAAAATGATTGGAACACGTAGACGGTTGAAATCTTTGTATATATTGCTTCCGTATAGTCTAAGAAACATGTACGCAAAGCATCCAAACAGTACCATGCGCCAATTTTTTGTTCTTCAAGTTTAAATGAACAATGAGCCCCAATAGTTAATCCTTTATCGGAAATTACTTGTAACTTTCGACAAGTAGAACAAGGAATGGAACAGGTAGACGGTTGAAATCATTGTATATATTGCTTCTATATAGTCTAAGAAACATATATGCAAAGCATCCAAACAGTACAAGTCGCCAATTCATTGTTCTTCAAGTTTAAGTGAACAACGAGCCGAATTTTTAATCCTTTAAAGGAAATTATTTGTAACTTTCGACAAGTAGAACAAGGAATGGAACAGGTAGACGGTTGAAATCATTTTATATATTGCTTCTATATAGTCTAAGAAACATATATGCAAAGCATCCAAACGGTAACATTCGCCAATTTTTTGTTCTTCAAGTTTAAGTGAACTACGAGCCCAATTGTTAATCCTTTATCGGAAATTATTTGTAAATTTCGACAAGTAGAACAATGATTGGAACACGTAGACGGTTGAAATCTTTGTATATATTGCTTCCATATAGTCTAAGAAACATGTACGCAAAGTATTCAAACAGTACCATTCGCCAATTTTTTGTTCTTCAAGTTTAAGTGAACAATGACACCCAATGGTTAATCCGTTATCGGAAATTATTTGAAACTTTCGACAAGTAGAACAATGAATGGATCATGTAGACGGTTGAAATCATTGTATATATTGCTTCTATATAGTCTACGAAACATATATGCAAAGCATCCAACCAGTACCATTCGCCAATTTTTTGTTCTTCAAGTTTAAGTGAACTACGAGCCCCATTGTTAATCCTTCAAAGGAAATTATTTGTAACTTTCGACAAGTAGAACAATGAATGGAACAGGTAGACTGTTGAAATCATTGTATATATTGCTTCTATATAGTCTAAGAAACATATATGCAATGCATCCAAATAGTACCATTCGACAATTTTTTGTTCTTCAAGTTTAAGTGAACAATGAGCCCCATTGTTAATCCTTTATCGGAAATTATTTGTAACTTTCGACAAGTAGAACAGTGAATGGAACAGGTAGACGGTTTAAATCTTTGTATATATTGCTTCTATATAGTATAAGAAACATATATGCAAAGCATCCAAACAGTACAATTCGCCAATTTTTTGTTCTTCAAGTTTAAGTGAACAATGACACCCAATGGTTAATCCGTTATCGGAAATTATTTGTAACTTTCGACAAGTAGAACAATGAATGGAACAGGAGGACTGTTGAAATCTTTGTATATATTGCTTCTATATAGTCTAAGAAACGTATATCCGAAGCATCCAAACAGTACCATTCGCCAATTTTTTGTTCTACAAGTTTAAGTGAACAACGAGCCCCATTGTTTATCCTTTAAAGGAAATTATTTGTAACTTTCGACAATTAGAACAATGAATGGAATAGGTAGACGGTTGAAATCATTGTATATATTGCTTCTATATAGTCCAAGAAACATATATGCAAAGCATCCAAACAGTACAATTCGCCAATTTTTTGTTCTTCAAGATTAAGTGAACAACGAGCCCCATTGTTAATCCTTTAAAGGAAATTATTTGTAAATTTCGACAAGTAGAACAATGAATGGAACAGGTAGACTGTTGAAATCATTGTATATATTGCTTCTATATAGTCTAAGAAACATATATGCAATGCATCCAAATAGTACAATTCGCCAATTTTTTGTTCTTCAAGTTTAAGTAAACTACGATCCCCATTGTTAATCCCTTAACGTAAATTATTTGTAACTTTCGACAAGTAGAACAATGAATGGAACAGGTAGACGGTTGAAATCTTTGTATATATTGCTGCTATATAGTCTAAGAAACATATATGCAAAGCATCCAAACAGTACAATTCGCCAATTTTTTGTTCTTCAAGTTTAAGTGAACAATGTGCCCCAATGGTTTATCCTTTATCGGTAATTATTTGTAACTTTCGACAAGTAGAACAATGAATGGAACAGGTAGACGGTTGAAATCCTTGTATATATTGCGTCTATATAGTCTAAGAAACATATATGCAAAGCATCCAAACAGTACAATTCGCCAATTTATTGTTCTTCAAGTTTAAGTGAACAACGAGCCCCATTGTTAAACCTGTAAAGGAAATTATTTGTAAATTTCGACAAGTAGAACAATGAATAGAACAGGTAGACGGTTGAAATCTTTGTATATGTTGCTTCTATATAGTCTAAGAAACCTATATGCAAAGCATCTAAACAGTAACAATTCGCCAATTTTTTGTTCTTCAAGTTTAAGTGAACTACGAGCCCCATTGTTAATCCCTTAAAGGAAATTATTTCTAAATATCGACAAGTAGAACAATGAATGGAACAGGTAGACTGTTGAAATCATTGTATATATTGCTTCTATATAGTCTAAGAAACATATATGCAAAGCATCCAAATAGTACAATTCGACAATTTTTTGTTCTTCAAGTTTAAGTGAACTACGAGCCCAATTGTTAATCCTTTATCGGAAATTATTTGTAAATTTCGGCAAGTAGAACAATGATTGGAACACGTAGACGGTTGAAATCTTTGTATATATTGCTTCCATATAGTCTAAGAAACATGTACGCAAAGTATCCAAACAGTACCATTCGCCAATTTTTTGTTCTTCAAGTTTAAGTGAACAATGAGCCCCAATGGTTAATCCTTTATCGGAAATTATTTGTAATTTTCGACAAGTAGAACAATGAATGGAACATGTAAACGGTTGAAATCTTTGTATATATTGCTTCTATATAATCTAAGAAACATATATGCAAAGCATCTAAACAGTAACAATCGCCAATTTTTTGATCTTCAAGTTTAAGTGAACAGCGAGCCCCATTGATAATCATGAAATGGAAATTATTTGTAACTTTCTACAAGTAGAACAATGAATAGTACAGGTAGACGGGTGAAATCTTTCTATATATTGCTTCTAAATAGTCTAAGAAATATATATGCAAAGCATCCAAACAGTACAATTCGCCAATTGTTTGTTCTTCAAGTTTAAGTGAACTACGAGCCCCGTTGTTAATCCTTTAAAGGATATTATTTGTAAATTTCGACCAGTAGAACAATGAATGGATCAGGTAGACGGTTGAAATCATTGTATATATGGCTTCTATATAATCTACGAAACATATATGCAAAGCATCCAAACAGTACAATACGCCAATTTTTTGTTCTTCAAGTTTAAGTGAACTACGAGCCCCATTGTTAATCCTTTAACGGAAATTAATTGTAACTTTCTACAAGTAGAAAAATGATTGGAACACGTAGACGGTTGAAATCTTTGTATATATTGCTTCCGTATAGTCTAAGAAACATGTACGCAAAGCATCCAAACAGTACCATGCGCCAATTTTTTGTTCTTCAAGTTTAAATGAACAATGAGCCCCAATAGTTAATCCTTTATCGGAAATTACTTGTAACTTTCGACAAGTAGAACAAGGAATGGAACAGGTAGACGGTTGAAATCATTGTATATATTGCTTCTATATAGTCTGAGAAACATATATGCAAAGCATCCAAACAGTACAAGTCGCCAATTCATTGTTCTTCAAGTTTAAGTGAACAACGAGCCGAATTTTTAATCCTTTAAAGGAAATTATTTGTAACTTTCGACAAGTAGAACAAGGAATGGAACAGGTAGACGGTTGAAATCATTTTATATATTGCTTCTATATAGTCTAAGAAACATATATGCAAAGCATCCAAACGGTAACATTCGCCAATTTTTTGTTCTTCAAGTTTAAGTGAACTACGAGCCCAATTGTTAATCCTTTATCGGAAATTATTTGTAAATTTCGACAAGTAGAACAATGATTGGAACACGTAGACGGTTGAAATCTTTGTATATATTGCTTCCATATAGTCTAAGAAACATGTACGCAAAGTATTCAAACAGTACCATTCGCCAATTTTTTGTTCTTCAAGTTTAAGTGAACAATGACACCCAATGGTTAATCCGTTATCGGAAATTATTTGAAACTTTCGACAAGTAGAACAATGAATGGATCATGTAGACGGTTGAAATCATTGTATATATTGCTTCTATATAGTCTACGAAACATATATGCAAAGCATCCAACCAGTACCATTCGCCAATTTTTTGTTCTTCAAGTTTAAGTGAACTACGAGCCCCATTGTTAATCCTTCAAAGGAAATTATTTGTAACTTTCGACAAGTAGAACAATGTATAGAACAGGTAGACGGTTGAAATCTTTGTATATATTGCTTCTATATAATCTAAGAAACATATATGCAAAGCATCCAAACAGTACAATTCGCCAATTTTTTGTTCTTCAAGTTTAAGTGAACAATGAGCCCCAATGGTTAGTCCTTTATCTGTAATTATTTGTAACTTTCGACAAGTAGAACAATGAATGGAACAGGTAGATGGTTGAAATCTTTGTCTATATTGCTTCTATATAATCTAAGAAACATATATTCAAAGCATCCAAACAGTACCATTCGCTAATTTTTTGTTCTTCAAGTTTAAGTGAACAACGAGCCCCATTGTTAATCCTTTAAAGGAAATTATTTTAAATTTCGACAAGTAGAACAATGAATGGAACAGGTAGACGGTTGAAATCTTTGTATATATTGCTTCTATATAGTCTAAGAAACATATATGCAAAGCATCCAAACAGTACAATTCGCCAATTTTTTGTTCCTCCAGTTTAAGTGAACAATGAGCCCCAATGGTTAATCCTTTATCGGAAATTATTTGTAACTTTCGACAAGTAGAACAATGAATGGAACAGGTAGACGGTTGAAATCATTGTATATATTGCTTCTATATAGTCTAAGAAACATATATGCAAAGCATCCAAACAGTACAATTCGCCAATTTTTTGTTCTTCAAGTTTAAGTAAACTACGATCCCCATTGTTAATCCTTTAACGGAAATTAATTGTAACTTTCTACAAGTAGAACAATGATTGGAACACGTAGACGTGTGAAATCTTTCTATATATTGCTTCTAAATAGTCAAAGAAACATATATGCAAAGCATCCAAACAGTACAATTCGCCAATGTTTGTTCTTCAAGTTTAAGCGAACAGTGAGCCCCAATGGTTAATCCTTTACCGGTAATTATTTGTAACTTTCGACAAGTAGAACAATGAATAGTACAGGTAGACGGGTGAAATCTTTCTATATATTGCTTCTAAATAGTCTAAGAAACATATATGCAAAGCATCCAAACAGTACAATTCGCCAATTATTTGATCTTCAAGTTTAAGTGAACTACGAGCCCCATTGTTAATCCTTTATCGGAAATTATTTGTAAATTTCGACAAGTAGAACAATGATTGGAACACGTAGACGGTTGAAATCTTTGTATATATTGCTTCCATATAGTCTAAGAAACATGTACGCAAAGTATTCAAACAGTACCATTCGCCAATTTTTTGTTCTTCAAGTTTAAGTGAACAATGACACCCAATGGTTAATCCGTTATCGGAAATTATTTGAAACTTTCGACAAGTAGAACAATGAATGGATCATGTAGACGGTTGAAATCATTGTATATATTGCTTCTATATAGTCTACGAAACATATATGCAAAGCATCCAACCAGTACCATTCGCCAATTTTTTGTTCTTCAAGTTTAAGTGAACTACGAGCCCCATTGTTAATCCTTCAAAGGAAATTATTTGTAACTTTCGACAAGTAGAACAATGAATGGAACAGGTAGACTGTTGAAATCATTGTATATATTGCTTCTATATAGTCTAAGAAACATATATGCAATGCATCCAAATAGTACCATTCGACAATTTTTTGTTCTTCAAGTTTAAGTGAACAATGAGCCCCATTGTTAATCCTTTATCGGAAATTATTTGTAACTTTCGACAAGTAGAACAGTGAATGGAACAGGTAGACGGTTTAAATCTTTGTATATATTGCTTCTATATAGTATAAGAAACATATATGCAAAGCATCCAAACAGTACAATTCGCCAATTTTTTGTTCTTCAAGTTTAAGTGAACAATGACACCCAATGGTTAATCCGTTATCGGAAATTATTTGTAACTTTCGACAAGTAGAACAATGAATGGAACAGGAGGACTGTTGAAATCTTTGTATATATTGCTTCTATATAGTCTAAGAAACGTATATCCGAAGCATCCAAACAGTACCATTCGCCAATTTTTTGTTCTACAAGTTTAAGTGAACAACGAGCCCCATTGTTTATCCTTTAAAGGAAATTATTTGTAACTTTCGACAATTAGAACAATGAATGGAATAGGTAGACGGTTGAAATCATTGTATATATTGCTTCTATATAGTCCAAGAAACATATATGCAAAGCATCCAAACAGTACAATTCGCCAATTTTTTGTTCTTCAAGATTAAGTGAACAACGAGCCCCATTGTTAATCCTTTAAAGGAAATTATTTGTAAATTTCGACAAGTAGAACAATGAATGGAACAGGTAGACTGTTGAAATCATTGTATATATTGCTTCTATATAGTCTAAGAAACATATATGCAATGCATCCAAATAGTACAATTCGCCAATTTTTTGTTCTTCAAGTTTAAGTAAACTACGATCCCCATTGTTAATCCCTTAACGTAAATTATTTGTAACTTTCGACAAGTAGAACAATGAATGGAACAGGTAGACGGTTGAAATCTTTGTATATATTGCTGCTATATAGTCTAAGAAACATATATGCAAAGCATCCAAACAGTACAATTCGCCAATTTTTTGTTCTTCAAGTTTAAGTGAACAATGTGCCCCAATGGTTTATCCTTTATCGGTAATTATTTGTAACTTTCGACAAGTAGAACAATGAATGGAACAGGTAGACGGTTGAAATCCTTGTATATATTGCGTCTATATAGTCTAAGAAACATATATGCAAAGCATCCAAACAGTACAATTCGCCAATTTATTGTTCTTCAAGTTTAAGTGAACAACGAGCCCCATTGTTAAACCTGTAAAGGAAATTATTTGTAAATTTCGACAAGTAGAACAATGAATAGAACAGGTAGACGGTTGAAATCTTTGTATATGTTGCTTCTATATAGTCTAAGAAACCTATATGCAAAGCATCTAAACAGTAACAATCGCCAATTTTTTGATCTTCAAGTTTAAGTGAACAGCGAGCCCCATTGATAATCATGAAATGGAAATTATTTGTAACTTTCTACAAGTAGAACAATGAATAGTACAGGTAGACGGGTGAAATCTTTCTATATATTGCTTCTAAATAGTCTAAGAAACATATATGCAAAGCATCCAAACAGTACCATTCGCCAATTTTTTGTTCTTCAAGTTTAAGTGAACAATGAGACCCATTGTTAATCCTTTATCGGAAATTATTTGTAACTTTCGACAAGTAGAACAATGAATGGAACAGGTAGACGGTTGAAATCTTTGTATATATTGCTTCTATATAGTCTAAGAAACATATATGCAAAGCATCCAAACAGTACAATTCGCCAATTTTTTGTTCTTCAAGTTTAAGTAAACTACGATCCCCATTGATAATCCTTTAACGGAAATTAATTGTAACTTTCTAGAAGTAGAACAATGATTGGAACACGTAGACGGGTGAAATCTTTCTATATATTGCTTCTAAATAGCCAAAGAAACATATATGCAAAGCATCCAAACAGTACAATTCGCCAATTTTTTGTTCTTCAAGTTTAAGTGAACAGTGAGCCCCAATGGTTAATCCTTTATCGGAAATTATTTGTAACTTTCGACAAGTAGAACAATGAATGGAACAGGTAGACGGTTGAAATCTTTGTATATATTGCTTCTATATAGTCTAAGAAACATATATGCAAAGCATCCAAACAGTACAATTCGCCAATTTTTTGTTCTTCAAGATTAAGTGAACAACGAGCCCCATTGTTAATCCTTTAAAGGAAATTATTTGTAAATTTCGACAAGTAGAACAATGAATGGAACAGGTAGACGGATGAAATCTTTGTAGATATTGCATCTATATAGTCCAAGAAACATATATGCAAAGGATCCAAACAGTACAAGTCGCCAATTCATTGTTCTTCAAGTTTAAGTGAACAACGAGCCCCATTGTTTATCCATTAAAGGAAATTATTTCTAAATTTCGACAAGTAGAACAATGAATGGATCATGTAGACGGTTGAAATCATTGTATATATTGCTTCTATATAGTCTACGAAACATATATGCAAAGCATCCAAACAGTACCATTCGCCAATTTTTTGTTCTTCAAGTTTAAGTGAACTACGAGCCCCATTGTTAATCCTTTAAAGGAAATTATTTGTAACTTTCGACAAGTAGAACAATGAATGGAACAGGTAGACTGTTGAAATCATTGTATATATTGCTTCTATATAGTCTAAGAAACATATATGCAATGCATCCAAATAGTACAATTCGACAATTTTTTGTTCTTCAAGTTTAAGTGAACAATGAGCCCCATTGTTAATCCTTTATCGGAAATTATTTGTAACTTTCGACAAGTAGAACAGTGAATGGAACAGGTAGACGGTTTAAATCTTTGTATATATTGCTTCTATATAGTATAAGAAACATATATGCAAAGCATCCAAACAGTACAATTCGCCAATTTTTTGTTCTTCAAGTTTAAGTGAACAATGACACCCAATGGTTAATCCGTTATCGGAAATTATTTGTAACTTTCGACAAGTAGAACAATGAATGGAACAGGAGGACTGTTGAAATCTTTGTATATATTGCTTCTATATAGTCTAAGAAACGTATATCCGAAGCATCCAAACAGTACCATTCGCCAATTTTTTGTTCTTCAAGTTTAAGTGAACAGTGAGCCCCAATGGTTAATCCTTTATCGGAAATTATTTGTAACTTTCGACAAGTAGAACAATGAATGGAACAGGTAGACGGTTGAAATCTTTGTATATATTGCTTCTATATAGTCTAAGAAACATATATGCAAAGCATCCAAACAGTACAATTCGCCAATTTTTTGTTCTTCAAGATTAAGTGAACAACGAGCCCCATTGTTAATCCTTTAAAGGAAATTATTTGTAAATTTCGACAAGTAGAACAATGAATGGAACAGGTAGACGGATGAAATCTTTGTAGATATTGCATCTATATAGTCCAAGAAACATATATGCAAAGGATCCAAACAGTACTAGTCGCCAATTCATTGTTCTTCAAGTTTAAGTGAACAACGAGCCCCATTGTTTATCCTTTAAAGGAAATTATTTGTAACTTTCGACAATTAGAACAATGAATGGAATAGGTAGACGGTTGAAATCATTGTATATATTGCTTCTATATAGTCTAAGAAACATATATGCAAAGCATCCAAACAGTACAATTCGCCAATTTTTTGTTCTTCAAGATTAAGTAAACTACGAGCCCCATTGTTAATCCTTTAAAGGAAATTATTTGTAAATTTCGACAAGTAGAACAATGAATGGAACAGGTAGACTGTTGAAATCATTGTATATATTCCTTCCATATAGTCTAAGAAACATATATGCAATGCATCCGAATAGTACAATTCGCCAATTTTCTGTTCTTCAAGTTTAAGTAAACTACGATCCCCATTGTTAATCCCTTAACGGAAATTATTTGTAACTTTCGACAAGTAGAACAATGAATGGAACAGGTAGACGGTTGAAATCTTTGTATATATTGCTGCTATATAGTCTAAGAAACATATATGCAAAGCATCCAAACAGTACAATTCGCCAATTTTTTGTTCCTCCAGTTTAAGTGAACAATGAGCCCCAATGGTTAATCCTTTATCGGAAATTATTTGTAACTTTCGACAAGTAGAACAATGAATGGAACAGGTAGACGGTTGAAATCATTGTATATATTGCTTCTATATAGTCTAAGAAACATATATGCAAAGCATCCAAACAGTACAATTCGCCAATTTTTTGTTCTTCAAGTTTAAGTAAACTACGATCCCCATTGTTAATCCTTTAACGGAAATTAATTGTAACTTTCTACAAGTAGAACAATGATTGGAACACGTAGACGTGTGAAATCTTTCTATATATTGCTTCTAAATAGTCAAAGAAACATATATGCAAAGCATCCAAACAGTACAATTCGCCAATTTTTTGTTCTTCAAGTTTAAGCGAACAGTGAGCCCCAATGGTTAATCCTTTACCGGTAATTATTTGTAACTTTCGACAAGTAGAACAATGAATAGTACAGGTAGACGGGTGAAATCTTTCTATATATTGCTTCTAAATAGTCTAAGAAACATATATGCAAAGCATCCAAACAGTACAATTCGCCAATTATTTGATCTTCAAGTTTAAGTGAACTACGAGCCCCATTGTTAATACTTTAACGGAAATTACTTGTAACTTTCTACAAGTAGAACAATGTATAGAACAGGTAGACGGTTGAAATCTTTGTATATATTGCTTCTATATAATCTAAGAAACATATATGCAAAGCATCCAAACAGTACAATTCGCCAATTATTTCATCTTCATGTTTAAGTGAACTACGAGCCCCATTGTTAATCCTTTATCGGAAATTATTTGTAACTTTCGACAAGTAGAACAATGAATGGAACAGGTAGACGGTTGAAATCTTTGTATATATTGCTTCTATATAGTCTAAGAAACATATATGCAAAGCATCCAAACAGTACAATTCGCCAATTTTTTGTTCCTCCAGTTTAAGTGAACAATGAGCCCCAATGGTTAATCCTTTATCGGAAATTATTTGTAACTTTCGACAAGTAGAACAATGAATGGAACAGGTAGACGGTTGAAATCATTGTATATATTGCTTCTATATAGTCTAAGAAACATATATGCAAAGCATCCAAACAGTACAATTCGCCAATTTTTTGTTCTTCAAGTTTAAGTAAACTACGATCCCCATTGTTAATCCTTTAACGGAAATTAATTGTAACTTTCTACAAGTAGAACAATGATTGGAACACGTAGACGTGTGAAATCTTTCTATATATTGCTTCTAAATAGTCAAAGAAACATATATGCAAAGCATCCAAACAGTACAATTCGCCAATTTTTTGTTCTTCAAGTTTAAGCGAACAGTGAGCCCCAATGGTTAATCCTTTACCGGTAATTATTTGTAACTTTCGACAAGTAGAACAATGAATAGTACAGGTAGACGGGTGAAATCTTTCTATATATTGCTTCTAAATAGTCTAAGAAACATATATGCAAAGCATCCAAACAGTACAATTCGCCAATTATTTGATCTTCAAGTTTAAGTGAACTACGAGCCCCATTGTTAATACTTTAACGGAAATTATTTGTAACTTTCTACAAGTAGAACAATGTATAGAACAGGTAGACGGTTGAAATCTTTGTATATATTGCTTCTATATAATCTAAGAAACATATATGCAAAGCATCCAAACAGTACAATTCGCCAATTTTTTGTTCTTCAAGTTTAAGTGAACAATGAGCCCCAATGGTTAGTCCTTTATCTGTAATTATTTGTAACTTTCGACAAGTAGAACAATGAATGGAACAGGTAGACGGTTGAAATCATTGTATATATTGCTTCCATATAGTTTAAGAAACATGTACGCAAAGCATCCAAACAGTACCATTCGCCAATTTTTTGTTCTTCAAGTTTAAGTAAACTACGATCCCCATTGTTAATCCCTTAACGGAAATTATTTGTAACTTTCGACAAGTAGAACAGTGAATGGAACAGGTAGACGGTTGAAATCTTTGTATATATTGCTTCTATATAGCCTACGAAACATATATGCAAAGCATCCAAACAGTACAATTCGCCAATTTTTTGTTCTTCAAGTTTAAGTGAACTACGAGCCCCATTGTTAATCCTTTAACGGAAATTAATTGTAACTTTCTACAAGTAGAACAATGATTGGAACACGCAGACGGTTGAAATCATTGTATATATTGCGTCTATATAGTCTAAGAAACATATATGCAAAGCATCCAAACAGTACAATTCGCCAATTATTTCATCTACAAGTTTAAGTGAACTACGAGCCCCATTGTTAATACTTTAACGGAAATTTTTTGTAACTTGCGACAAGTAGAACAATGAATGGAACAGGTAGATGGTTGAAATCTTTGTCTATATTGCTTCTATATAATCTAAGAAACATATATTCAAAGCATCCAAACAGTACCATTCGCTAATTTTTTGTTCTTCAAGTTTAAGTGAACAACGAGCCCCATTGTTAATCCTTTAAAGGAAATTATTTTAAATTTCGACAAGTAGAACAATGAATGGAACAGGTAGACGGTTGAAATCTTTGTATATATTGCTTCTATATAGTCTAAGAAACATATATGCAAAGCATCCAAACAGTACAATTCGCCAATTTTTTGTTCCTCCAGTTTAAGTGAACAATGAGCCCCAATGGTTAATCCTTTATCGGAAATTATTTGTAACTTTCGACAAGTAGAACAATGAATGGAACAGGTAGACGGTTGAAATCATTGTATATATTGCTTCTATATAGTCTAAGAAACATATATGCAAAGCATCCAAACAGTACAATTCGCCAATTTTTTGTTCTTCAAGTTTAAGTAAACTACGATCCCCATTGTTAATCCTTTAACGGAAATTAATTGTAACTTTCTACAAGTAGAACAATGATTGGAACACGTAGACGTGTGAAATCTTTCTATATATTGCTTCTAAATAGTCAAAGAAACATATATGCAAAGCATCCAAACAGTACAATTCGCCAATTTTTTGTTCTTCAAGTTTAAGCGAACAGTGAGCCCCAATGGTTAATCCTTTACCGGTAATTATTTGTAACTTTCGACAAGTAGAACAATGAATAGTACAGGTAGACGGGTGAAATCTTTCTATATATTGCTTCTAAATAGTCTAAGAAACATATATGCAAAGCATCCAAACAGTACAATTCGCCAATTATTTGATCTTCAAGTTTAAGTGAACTACGAGCCCCATTGTTAATACTTTAACGGAAATTATTTGTAACTTTCTACAAGTAGAACAATGTATAGAACAGGTAGACGGTTGAAATCTTTGTATATATTGCTTCTATATAATCTAAGAAACATATATGCAAAGCATCCAAACAGTACAATTCGCCAATTTTTTGTTCTTCAAGTTTAAGTGAACAATGAGCCCCAATGGTTAGTCCTTTATCTGTAATTATTTGTAACTTTCGACAAGTAGAACAATGAATGGAACAGGTAGACGGTTGAAATCATTGTATATATTGCTTCCATATAGTTTAAGAAACATGTACGCAAAGCATCCAAACAGTACCATTCGCCAATTTTTTGTTCTTCAAGTTTAAGTAAACTACGATCCCCATTGTTAATCCCTTAACGGAAATTATTTGTAACTTTCGACAAGTAGAACAGTGAATGGAACAGGTAGACGGTTGAAATCTTTGTATATATTGCTTCTATATAGCCTACGAAACATATATGCAAAGCATCCAAACAGTACAATTCGCCAATTTTTTGTTCTTCAAGTTTAAGTGAACTACGAGCCCCATTGTTAATCCTTTAACGGAAATTAATTGTAACTTTCTACAAGTAGAACAATGATTGGAACACGCAGACGGTTGAAATCATTGTATATATTGCGTCTATATAGTCTAAGAAACATATATGCAAAGCATCCAAACAGTACAATTCGCCAATTATTTCATCTACAAGTTTAAGTGAACTACGAGCCCCATTGTTAATACTTTAACGGAAATTTTTTGTAACTTGCGACAAGTAGAACAATGAATGGAACAGGTAGATGGTTGAAATCTTTGTCTATATTGCTTCTATATAATCTAAGAAACATATATTCAAAGCATCCAAACAGTACCATTCGCTAATTTTTTGTTCTTCAAGTTTAAGTGAACAACGAGCCCCATTGTTAATCCTTTAAAGGAAATTATTTTAAATTTCGACAAGTAGAACAATGATTGGAACACGTAGACGGTTGAAATCATTGTATATATTGCTTCTATATAATCTACGAAACATATATGCAAAGCATCCAAACAGTACAATTCGCCAATTTTTTGTTCTTCAAGTTTAAGTGAACTACGAGCCCCATTGTTAATCCTTTAACGGAAATTAATTGTAACTTTCTACAAGTAGAACAATGATTGGAACACGTAGACGGTTGAAGTCTTTGTATATATTGCTTCCATATAGTCTAAGAAACATGTACGCAAAGCATCCAAACAGTACCATTCGCCAATTTTTTGTTCTTCAAGTTTAAGTGAACAGTGAGCCCCAATGGTTAATCCTTTATCGGTAATTATTTGTAAATTTCGACAAGTAGAACAATGAATGGAACAGGTTGACTGTTGAAATCATTGTATATATTGCTTCTATATAGTCTAAGAAATATATATGAATAGCTTCCAAACAGTACAATTCGCCAATTTTTTGCTCTTTAAGTTTAAGTGAACTACGAGCCCCATTGTTAATCCTTTAAAGGAAATTATTTGTAAATTTCGGCAAGTAGAACAATGAATGGAATAGGTAGACGGTTGAAATCATTGTATATATTGCTTCTATATAGTCTAAGAAACATATATGCAAAGCATCCAAACAGTACCATTCGCCAATTTTTTGTTCTTCAAGTTTAAGTGAACAGTGAGCCCCAATGGTTAATCCTTTATCGGTAATTATTTGTAAATTTCGATAAGTAGAACAATGAATGGAACAGGTTGACTGTTGAAATCATTGTATATATTGCTTCTACATAGTCTAAGAAACATATATGCATAGCGTCCAAACAGTACAATTCGCCAATTTTTTGCTCTTTAAGTTTAAGTGAACTACGAGCCCCATTGTTAATCCTTTAAAGGAAATTATTTGTAAATTTCGGCAAGTAGAACAATGAATGGAACAGGTAGACGGTTGAAATCCTTGTATATATTGCGTCTATATAGTCTAAGAAACATATATGCAAAGCATCCAAACAGTACAATTCGCCAATTTATTGTTCTTCAAGTTTAAGTGAACAACGAGCCCCATTGTTAATCCTTTAAAGGAAATTATTTGTAAATTTCGACAAGTAGAACAATGAATAGAACAGGTAGACGGTTGAAATCTTTGTATATGTTGCTTCTATATAGTCTAAGAAACCTATATGCAAAGCATCTAAACAGTAACAATCGCCAATTTTTTGTTCTTCAAGTTTAAGTGAACAATGAGCCCCAATGGTTAGTCCTTTATCTGTAATTATTTGTAACTTTCGACAAGTAGAACAATGAATGGAACAGGTAGACGGTTGAAATCATTGTATATATTGCTTCCATATAGTTTAAGAAACATGTACGCAAAGCATCCAAACAGTACCATTCGCCAATTTTTTGTTCTTCAAGTTTAAGTAAACTACGATCCCCATTGTTAATCCCTTAAGGGAAATTATTTGTAACTTTCGACAAGTAGAACAGTGAATGGAACAGGTAGACGGTTGAAATCTTTGTATATATTGCTTCTATATAGCCTACGAAACATATATGCAAAGCATCCAAAGAGTACAATTCGCCAATTTTTTGTTCTTCAAGTTTAAGTGAACTACGAGCCCCATTGTTAATCCTTTAACGGAAATTAATTGTAACTTTCTACAAGTAGAACAATGATTGGAACACGCAGACGGTTGAAATCATTGTATATATTGCGTCTATATAGTCTAAGAAACATATATGCAAAGCATCCAAACAGTACAATTCGCCAATTATTTCATCTACAAGTTTAAGTGAACTACGAGCCCCATTGTTAATACTTTAACGGAAATTTTTTGTAACTTGCGACAAGTAGAACAATGAATGGAACAGGTAGATGGTTGAAATCTTTGTCTATATTGCTTCTATATAATCTAAGAAACATATATTCAAAGCATCCAAACAGTACCATTCGCTAATTTTTTGTTCTTCAAGTTTAAGTGAACAACGAGCCCCATTGTTAATCCTTTAAAGGAAATTATTTTAAATTTCGACAAGTAGAACAATGATTGGAACACGTAGACGGTTGAAATCATTGTATATATTGCTTCTATATAATCTACGAAACATATATGCAAAGCATCCAAACAGTACAATTCGCCAATTTTTTGTTCTTCAAGTTTAAGTGAACTACGAGCCCCATTGTTAATCCTTTAACGGAAATTAATTGTAACTTTCTACAAGTAGAACAATGATTGGAACACGTAGACGGTTGAAGTCTTTGTATATATTGCTTCCATATAGTCTAAGAAACATGTACGCAAAGCATCCAAACAGTACCATTCGCCAATTTTTTGTTCTTCAAGTTTAAGTGAACTACGAGCCCCATTGTTAATCCTTTAAAGGAAATTATTTGTAAATTTCGGCAAGTAGAACAATGAATGGAACAGGTAGACGGTTGAAATCCTTGTATATATTGCGTCTATATAGTCTAAGAAACATATATGCAAAGCATCCAAACAGTACAATTCGCCAATTTATTGTTCTTCAAGTTTAAGTGAACAACGAGCCCCATTGTTAATCCTTTAAAGGAAATTATTTGTAAATTTCGACAAGTAGAACAATGAATAGAACAGGTAGACGGTTGAAATCTTTGTATATGTTGCTTCTATATAGTCTAAGAAACCTATATGCAAAGCATCTAAACAGTAACAATCGCCAATTTTTTGATCTTCAAGTTTAAGTGAACAGCGAGCCCCATTGATAATCATGAAATGGAAATTATTTGTAACTTTCTACAAGTAGAACAATGAATAGTACAGGTAGACGGGTGAAATCTTTCTATATATTGCTTCTAAATAGTCTAAGAAACATATATGCAAAGCATCCAAACAGTACCATTCGCCAATTTTTTGTTCTTCAAGTTTAAGTGAACAATGAGACCCATTGTTAATCCTTTAAAGGAAATTATTTGTAACTTTCGACAAGTAGAACAATGAATGGAACAGGTAGACGGTTGAAATCTTTGTATATATTGCTTCTATATAGTCTAAGAAACATATATGCAAAGCATCCAAACAGTACAATTCGCCAATTTTTTGTTCTTCAAGTTTAAGCGAACAGTGAGCCCCAATGGTTAATACTTTACCGGTAATTATTTGTAACTTTCGACAAGTAGAACAATGAATAGTACAGGTAGACGGGTGAAATCTTTCTATATATTGCTTCTAAATAGTCTAAGAAACATATATGCAAAGCATCCAAACAGTACAATTCGCCAATTATTTGATCTTCAAGTTTAAGTGAACTACGAGCCCCATTGTTAATACTTTAACGGAAATTATTTGTAACTTTCTACAAGTAGAACAATGTATAGAACAGGTAGACGGTTGAAATCTTTGTATATATTGCTTCTATATAATCTAAGAAACATATATGCAAAGCATCCAAACAGTACAATTCGCCAATTTTTTGTTCTTCAAGTTTAAGTGAACAATGAGCCCCAATGGTTAGTCCTTTATCTGTAATTATTTGTAACTTTCGACAAGTAGAACAATGAATGGAACAGGTAGACGGTTGAAATCATTGTATATATTGCTTCCATATAGTTTAAGAAACATGTACGCAAAGCATCCAAACAGTACCATTCGCCAATTTTTTGTTCTTCAAGTTTAAGTAAACTACGATCCCCATTGTTAATCCCTTAAGGGAAATTATTTGTAACTTTCGACAAGTAGAACAGTGAATGGAACAGGTAGACGGTTGAAATCTTTGTATATATTGCTTCTATATAGCCTACGAAACATATATGCAAAGCATCCAAAGAGTACAATTCGCCAATTTTTTGTTCTTCAAGTTTAAGTGAACTACGAGCCCCATTGTTAATCCTTTAACGGAAATTAATTGTAACTTTCTACAAGTAGAACAATGATTGGAACACGCAGACGGTTGAAATCATTGTATATATTGCGTCTATATAGTCTAAGAAACATATATGCAAAGCATCCAAACAGTACAATTCGCCAATTTTTTGTTCTTCAAGTTTAAGTGAACAATGAGCCCCATTGTTAATCCTTTATCGGAAATTATTTGTAACTTTCGACAAGTAGAACAATGAATGGAACAGGTAGACGGTTGAAATCTTTGTATATATTGCTTCTATATAGTCTAAGAAACATATATGCAAAGCATCCAAACAGTACAATTCGCCAATTTTTTGTTCCTCCAGTTTCAGTGAACAATGAGCCCCAATGGTTAATCCTTTATCGGAAATTATTTGTAACTTTCGACAAGTAGAACAATGAATGGAACAGGTAGACGGTTGAAATCATTGTATATATTGCTTCTATATAGTCTAAGAAACATATATGCAAAGCATCCAAACAGTACAATTCGCCAATTTTTTGTTCTTCAAGTTTAAGTAAACTACGATCCCCATTGTTAATCCTTTAACGGAAATTAATTGTAACTTTCTACAAGTAGAACAATGATTGGAACACGTAGACGTGTGAAATCTTTCTATATATTGCTTCTAAATAGTCAAAGAAACATATATGCAAAGCATCCAAACAGTACAATTCGCCAATTTTTTGTTCTTCAAGTTTAAGCGAACAGTGAGCCCCAATGGTTAATCCTTTACCGGTAATTATTTGTAACTTTCGACAAGTAGAACAATGAATAGTACAGGTAGACGGGTGAAATCTTTCTATATATTGCTTCTAAATAGTCTAAGAAACATATATGCAAAGCATCCAAACAGTACAATTCGCCAATTATTTGATCTTCAAGTTTAAGTGAACTACGAGCCCCATTGTTAATACTTTAACGGACATTATTTGTAACTTTCTACAAGTAGAACAATGTATAGAACAGGTAGACGGTTGAAATCTTTGTATATATTGCTTCTATATAATCTAAGAAACATATATGCAAAGCATCCAAACAGTACAATTCGCCAATTTTTTGTTCTTCAAGTTTAAGTGAACAATGAGCCCCAATGGTTAGTCCTTTATCTGTAATTATTTGTAACTTTCGACAAGTAGAACAATGAATGGAACAGTTAGACGGTTGAAATCATTGTATATATTGCTTCCATATAGTTTAAGAAACATGTACGCAAAGCATCCAAACAGTACCATTCGCCAATTTTTTGTTCTTCAAGTTTAAGTAAACTACGATCCCCATTGTTAATCCCTTAACGGAAATTATTTGTAACTTTCGACAAGTAGAACAGTGAATGGAACAGGTAGACGGTTGAAATCTTTGTATATATTGCTTCTATATAGCCTACGAAACATATATGCAAAGCATCCAAACAGTACAATTCGCCAATTTTTTGTTCTTCAAGTTTAAGTGAACTACGAGCCCCATTGTTAATCCTTTAACGGAAATTAATTGTAACTTTCGACAAGTAGAACAATGATTGGAACACGCAGACGGTTGAAATCATTGTATATATTGCGTCTATATAGTCTAAGAAACATATATGCAAAGCATCCAAACAGTACAATTCGCCAATTTTTTGTTCTTCAAGTTTAAGTGAACAATGAGCCCCATTGTTAATCCTTTATCGGAAATTATTTGTAACTTTCGACAAGTAGAACAATGAATGGAACAGGTAGACGGTTGAAATCTTTGTATATATTGCTTCTATATAGTCTAAGAAACATATATGCAAAGCATCCAAACAGTACAATTCGCCAATTTTTTGTTGTTCAAGTTTAAGTGAACAATGAGCCCCAATGGTTAATCCTTTATCGGTAATTATTTGTAACTTTCGACAAGTAGAACAATGAATGGAACAGGTAGACGGTTGAAATCTTTGTATATATTGCTGCTATATAGTCTAAGAAACATATATGCAAAGCATCCAAACAGTACAATTCGCCAATTTTTTGTTCCTCCAGTTTCAGTGAACAATGAGCCCCAATGGTTAATCCTTTATCGGAAATTATTTGTAACTTTCGACAAGTAGAACAATGAATGGAACAGGTAGACGGTTGAAATCATTGTATATATTGCTTCTATATAGTCTAAGAAACATATATGCAAAGCATCCAAACAGTACAATTCGCCAATTTTTTGTTCTTCAAGTTTAAGTAAACTACGATCCCCATTGTTAATCCTTTAACGGAAATTATTTGTAACTTTCTACAAGTAGAACAATGATTGGAACACGTAGACGTGTGAAATCTTTCTATATATTGCTTCTAAATAGTCAAAGAAACATATATGCAAAGCATCCAAACAGTACAATTCGCCAATTTTTTGTTCTTCAAGTTTAAGCGAACAGTGAGCCCCAATGGTTAATCCTTTACCGGTAATTATTTGTAACTTTCGACAAGTAGAACAATGAATAGTACAGGTAGACGGGTGAAATCTTTCTATATATTGCTTCTAAATAGTCTAAGAAACATATATGCAAAGCATCCAAACAGTACAATTCGCCAATTATTTGATCTTCAAGTTTAAGTGAACTACGAGCCCCATTGTTAATACTTTAACGGACATTATTTGTAACTTTCTACAAGTAGAACAATGTATAGAACAGGTAGACGGTTGAAATCTTTGTATATGTTGCTTCTATATAGTCTAAGAAACCTATATGCAAAGCATCTAAACAGTAACAATCGCCAATTTTTTGATCTTCAAGTTTAAGTGAACAGCGAGCCCCATTGATAATCATGAAATGGAAATTATTTGTAACATTCTACAAGTAGAACAAATGAATAGTACAGGTAGACGGGAGAAATCTTTCTATATATTGCTTCTAAATAGTCTAAGAAACATATATGCATAGCATCCAAACAGTACCATTCGCCAATTTTTTGTTCTTCAAGTTTAAGTGAACAGTGAGCCCCAATGGTTAATCCTTTATCGGTAATTATTTGTAAATTTCGATAAGTAGAACAATGAATGGAACAGGTTGACTGTTGAAATCATTGTATATATTGCTTCTATATAGTCTAAGAAACATATATGCATAGCGTCCAAACAGTACCATTCGCCAATTTTTTGTTCTTCAAGTTTAAGTGAACAATGAGACCCATTGTTAATCCTTTATCGGAAATTATTTGTAACTTTCGACAAGTAGAACAATGAATGGAACAGGTAGACGGTTAAAATCTTTGTATATATTGCTTCTATATAGTCTAAGAAACATATATGCAAAGCATCCAAACAGTACAATTCGCCAATTTTTTGTTCTTCAAGTTTAAGTGAACTACGAGCCCCATTGTTAATCCTTTAAAGGAAATTATTTGTAAATTTCGACAAGTAGAACAATGAATAGAACAGGTAGACGGTTGAAATCTTTGTATATGTTGGTTCTATATAGTCTAAGAAACCTATATGCAAAGCATCTAAACAGTAACAATCGCCAATTTTTTGATCTTCAAGTTTAAGTGAACAGCGAGCCCCATTGATAATCATGAAATGGAAATTATTTGTAACTTTCTACAAGTAGAACAAATGAATAGTACAGGTAGACGGGTGAAATCTTTCTATATATTGCTTCTAAATAGTCTAAGAAACATATATGCAAAGCATCCAAACAGTACCGTTCGCCAATTTTTTGTTCTTCAAGTTTAAGTGAACAATGAGACCCATTGTTAATCCTTTATCGGAAATTATTTGTAACTTTCGACAAGTAGAACAATGAATGGAACAGGTAGACGGTTAAAATCTTTGTATATATTGCTTCTATATAGTCTAAGAAACATATATGCAAAGCATCCAAACAGTACAATTCGCCAATTTTTTGTTCTTCAAGTTTAAGTGAACTACGAGCCCCATTGTTAATCCTTTAAAGGAAATTATTTGTAAATTTCGACAAGTAGAACAATGAATAGAACAGGTAGACGGTTGAAATCTTTGTATATGTTGGTTCTATATAGTCTAAGAAACCTATATGCAAAGCATCTAAACAGTAACAATCGCCAATTTTTTGATCTTCAAGTTTAAGTGAACAGCGAGCCCCATTGATAATCATGAAATGGAAATTATTTGTAACTTTCTACAAGTAGAACAAATGAATAGTACAGGTAGACGGGTGAAATCTTTCTATATATTGCTTCTAAATAGTCTAAGAAACATATATGCAAAGCATCCAAACAGTACCATTCGCCAATTTTTTGTTCTTCAAATTTAAGTGAACAATGAGACCCATTGTTAATCCTTTATCGGAAATTATTTGTAACTTTCGACAAGTAGAACAATGAATGGAACAGGTAGACGGTTGAAATCTTTGTATATATTGCTTCTATATAGACTAAGAAACATATATGCAAAGCATCCAAACAGTACAATTCGCCAATTTATTGTTCTTCAAGTTTAAGTGAACAATGAGCCCCAATGGTTAATCCTTTATCGGAAATTATTTGTAACTTTCGACAAGTAGAACAATGAATGGAACAGGTAGACGGTTGAAATGTTTGTATATATTGCTTCTATATAGTCTAAGAAACATATATGCAAAGCATCCAAACAGTACAATTCGCCAATTTTTTGTTCGTTCAGTTTAAGTGAACAATGAGCCCCAATGGTTAATCCTTTATCGGAAATTATTTGTAACTTTCGACAAGTAGAACAATGAATGGAACAGGTAGACAATTGAAATCTTTGTATATATTGCTTCTATATAGTCTAAGAAACATATGTGCAAAGCATCCAAACAGTACAATTCGCCCATTATTTCATCTTCATGTTTAAGTGAACAGCGAGCCCCATTGATAATCATGAAATGGAAATTATTTGTAACTTCCTACAAGTAGAACAATGAATAGTACAGGTCGACGTGTGAAATCTTTCTATATATTGCTTCTAAATAGTCAAAGAAACATATATGCAAAGCATCCAAACAGTACAATTCGCCAATTTTTTGTTCTTCAAGTTTAAGTGAACTACGAGCCCCATTGTTAATCCTTTAACGGAAATTATTTGTAACTTTCGACAAGTAGAACAATGAATGGAACAGGTAGACGGTTGAAATCTTTGTATATATTGCTTCTATATAGTCTAACAAACATATATGCAAAGCATCCAAACAGTACAATTCGCCAATTATTTCATCTTCATGTTTAAGTGAACTGCGAGCCCCATTGATAATCATGAAATGGAAATTATTTGTAACTTTCTACAATTAGAACAATGAATAGTACAGGTAGACGGGTAAAATCTTTCTATATATTGCTTCTAAATAGTCTAAGAAACACATATGCAAAGCATCCAAAGAGTACAATTCGCCAATTTATTGTTCTTCAAGTTTAAGTGAACAACGAGCCCCATTGTTAATCCTTTAAAGGAAATTATTTGTAACTTTCGACAAGTAGAACAATGAATGGAACAGGTAGACTGTTGAAATCATTGTATATATTGCTTCTATATAGTCTAAGAAACATATATGCAAAGTATCCAAACAGTACAATTCGCCAATTTTTTGTTCTTCAAGTTTAAGTAAACAACGATCCCCATTGTTAATCCTTTAACGGAAATTAATTGTAACTTTCTACAAGTAGAACAATGATTGGAAAACGCAGACGGGTGAAATCTTTCTATATATTGCTTCTAAATAGTCAAAGAAACATATATGCAAAGCATCCAAACAGTACAATTCGCCAATTTTTTGTTCATCAAGTTTAAGTGAACAGTGAGCCCCAATGATAATCATGAAATGGAAATTATTTGTAACTTTCTACAAGTAGTACAATGAATCGTACAGGTAGACGGGTGAAATCTTTCTATATATTGCTTCTAAATAGTCTAAGAAACATATATGCAAAGCATCCAAACAGTACCATTCGCCAATTTTTTGTTCTTCAAGTTTAAGTGAACTACGAGCCCCATTGTTAATCCTTTAAAGGAAATTATTTGTAAATTTCGACAAGTAGAACAATAAATGGAACAGGTAGACGGTTGAAATCTTTGTATACATTGCTTCTATATAGTCTAAGAAACATATATGCAAAGCATCCAAACAGTACAATTCGCCAATTTATTGTTCTTCAAGTTTAAGTGAACAACGAGCCCCATTGTTAATCCTTTAAAGGAAATTATTTGTAAATTTCGACAAGTAGAACAATGAATAGAACAGGTAGACGGTTGAAATCTTTGTATATGTTGCTTCTATATAGTCTAAGAAACCTATATGCAAAGCATCTAAAAAGTAACAATCGCCAATTTTTTGATCTTCAAGTTTAAGTGAACAGCGAGCCCCATTGATAATCATGAAATGGAAATTATTTGTAACTTTCTACAAGTAGAACAAATGAATAGTACAGGTAGACGGGTGAAATCTTTCTATATATTGCTTCTAAGTAGTCTAAGAAACATATATGCAAAGCATCCAAACAGTACCATTCGCCAATTTTTTGTTCTTCAAGTTTAAGTGAACAATGAGACCCATTGTTAATCCTTTATCGGAAATTATTTGTAACTTTCGACAAGTAGAACAATGAATGGAACAGGTAGACGGTTAAAATCTTTGTATATATTGCTTCTATAAAGTCTAAGAAACATATATGCAAAGCATCCAAACAGTACAATTCGCCAATTTTTTGTTCTTCAAGTTTAAGTGAACTACGAGCCCCATTGTTAATCCTTTAAAGGAAATTATTTGTAAATTTCGACAAGTAGAACAATGAATAGAACAGGTAGACGGTTGAAATCTTTGTATATGTTGGTTCTATATAGTCTAAGAACCCTATATGCAAAGCATCTAAACAGTAACAATCGCCAATTTTTTGATCTTCAAGTTTAAGTGAACAGCGAGCCCCATTGACAATCATGAAATGGAAATTATTTGTAACTTTCTACAAGTAGAACAAATGAATAGTACAGGTAGACGGGTGAAATCTTTCTATATATTGCTTCTAAATAGTCTAAGAAACATATATGCAAAGCATCCAAACAGTACCATTCGCCAATTTTTTGTTCATCAAGTTTAAGTGAACAATGAGACCCATTGTTAATCCTTTATCGGAAATTATTTGTAACTTTCGACAAGTAGAACAATGAATGGAACAGGTAGACGGTTGAAATCTTTGTATATATTGCTTCTATATAGACTAAGAAACATATATGCAAAGCATCCAAACAGTACAATTCGCCAATTTATTGTTCTTCAAGTTTAAGTGAACAATGAGCCCCAATGGTTAATCCTTTATCGGAAATTATTTGTAACTTTCGACAAGTAGAACAATGAATGGAACAGGTAGACGGTTGAAATGTTTGTATATATTGCTTCTATATAGTCTAAGAAACATATATGCAAAGCATCCAAACAGTACCATTCGCCAATTTTTTGTTCTTCAAGTTAAGTGAACTACGAGCCCCGTTGTTAATCCTTTAAAGGAAATTATTTGTAACTTTCGACAAGTAGAACAATGAATGGAACAGGTAGACGGTTGAAATCTTTGTATATATTGCTTCTATATAGTCTAAGAAACATATATGCAAAGCATCCAAACAGTACAATTCGCCAATTTATTGTTCTTCAAGTTTAAGTGAACAATGAGCCCCAATGGTTAATCCTTTATCGGAAATTATTTGTAACTTTCGACAAGTAGAACAATGAATGGAACAGGTAGACGGTTGAAATGTTTGTATATATTGCTTCTATATAGTCTAAGAAACATATATGCAAAGCATCCAAACAGTACCATTCGCCAATTTTTTGTTCTTCAAGTTTAAGTGAACTACGAGCCCCGTTGTTAATCCTTTAAAGGAAATTATTTGTAACTTTCGACAAGTAGAACAATGAATGGAACAGGTAGACGGTTGAAATCTTTGTATATATTGCGTCTATATAGTCTAAGAAACATATATGCAAAGCATCCAAACAGTACAATTCGCCAATTTTTTGTTCTTCAAGTTTAAGTGAACAATGAGCCCCATTGTTAATCCTTTATCGGAAATTATTTGTAACTTTCGACAAGTAGAACAATGAATGGAACAGGTAGACGGTTGAAATCTTTGTATATATTGCTTCTATATAGTCTAAGAAACATATATGCAAAGCATCCAAACAGTACAATTCGCCAATTTTTTGTTCCTCCAGTTTCAGTGAACAATGAGCCCCAATGGTTAATCCTTTATCGGAAATTATTTGTAACTTTCGACAAGTAGAACAATGAATGGAACAGGTAGACGGTTGAAATCATTGTATATATTGCTTCTATATAGTCTAAGAAACATATATGCAAAGCATCCAAACAGTACAATTCGCCAATTTTTTGTTCTTCAAGTTTAAGTAAACTACGATCCCCATTGTTAATCCTTTAACGGAAATTAATTGTAACTTTCTACAAGTAGAACAATGATTGGAACACGTAGACGTGTGAAATCTTTCTATATATTGCTTCTAAATAGTCAAAGAAACATATATGCAAAGCATCCAAACAGTACAATTCGCCAATTTTTTGTTCTTCAAGTTTAAGCGAACAGTGAGCCCCAATGGTTAATCCTTTACCGGTAATTATTTGTAACTTTCGACAAGTAGAACAATGAATAGTACAGGTAGACGGGTGAAATCTTTCTATATATTGCTTCTAAATAGTCTAAGAAACATATATGCAAAGCATCCAAACAGTACAATTCGCCAATTATTTGATCTTCAAGTTTAAGTGAACTACGAGCCCCATTGTTAATACTTTAACGGACATTATTTGTAACTTTCTACAAGTAGAACAATGTATAGAACAGGTAGACGGTTGAAATCTTTGTATATATTGCTTCTATATAATCTAAGAAACATATATGCAAAGCATCCAAACAGTACAATTCGCCAATTTTTTGTTCTTCAAGTTTAAGTGAACAATGAGCCCCAATGGTTAGTCCTTTATCTGTAATTATTTGTAACTTTCGACAAGTAGAACAATGAATGGAACAGTTAGACGGTTGAAATCATTGTATATATTGCTTCCATATAGTTTAAGAAACATGTACGCAAAGCATCCAAACAGTACCATTCGCCAATTTTTTGTTCTTCAAGTTTAAGTAAACTACGATCCCCATTGTTAATCCCTTAACGGAAATTATTTGTAACTTTCGACAAGTAGAACAGTGAATGGAACAGGTAGACGGTTGAAATCTTTGTATATATTGCTTCTATATAGCCTACGAAACATATATGCAAAGCATCCAAACAGTACAATTCGCCAATTTTTTGTTCTTCAAGTTTAAGTGAACTACGAGCCCCATTGTTAATCCTTTAACGGAAATTAATTGTAACTTTCTACAAGTAGAACAATGATTGGAACACGCAGACGGTTGAAATCATTGTATATATTGCGTCTATATAGTCTAAGAAACATATATGCAAAGCATCCAAACAGTACAATTCGCCAATTTTTTGTTCTTCAAGTTTAAGTGAACAATGAGCCCCATTGTTAATCCTTTATCGGAAATTATTTGTAACTTTCGACAAGTAGAACAATGAATGGAACAGGTAGACGGTTGAAATCTTTGTATATATTGCTTCTATATAGTCTAAGAAACATATATGCAAAGCATCCAAACAGTACAATTCGCCAATTTTTTGTTGTTCAAGTTTAAGTGAACAATGAGCCCCAATGGTTAATCCTTTATCGGTAATTATTTGTAACTTTCGACAAGTAGAACAATGAATGGAACAGGTAGACGGTTGAAATCTTTGTATATATTGCTGCTATATAGTCTAAGAAACATATATGCAAAGCATCCAAACAGTACAATTCGCCAATTTTTTGTTCCTCCAGTTTCAGTGAACAATGAGCCCCAATGGTTAATCCTTTATCGGAAATTATTTGTAACTTTCGACAAGTAGAACAATGAATGGAACAGGTAGACGGTTGAAATCATTGTATATATTGCTTCTATATAGTCTAAGAAACATATATGCAAAGCATCCAAACAGTACAATTCGCCAATTTTTTGTTCTTCAAGTTTAAGTAAACTACGATCCCCATTGTTAATCCTTTAACGGAAATTATTTGTAACTTTCTACAAGTAGAACAATGATTGGAACACGTAGACGTGTGAAATTTTTCTATATATTGCTTCTAAATAGTCAAAGAAACATATATGCAAAGCATCCAAACAGTACAATTCGCCAATTTTTTGTTCTTCAAGTTTAAGCGAACAGTGAGCCCCAATGGTTAATCCTTTACCGGTAATTATTTGTAACTTTCGACAAGTAGAACAATGAATAGTACAGGTAGACGGGTGAAATCTTTCTATATATTGCTTCTAAATAGTCTAAGAAACATATATGCAAAGCATCCAAACAGTACAATTCGCCAATTATTTGATCTTCAAGTTTAAGTGAACTACGAGCCCCATTGTTAATACTTTAACGGACATTATTTGTAACTTTCTACAAGTAGAACAATGTATAGAACAGGTAGACGGTTGAAATCTTTGTATATGTTGCTTCTATATAGTCTAAGAAACCTATATGCAAAGCATCTAAACAGTAACAATCGCCAATTTTTTGATCTTCAAGTTTAAGTGAACAGCGAGCCCCATTGATAATCATGAAATGGAAATTATTTGTAACTTTCTACAAGTAGAACAAATGAATAGTACAGGTAGACGGGAGAAATCTTTCTATATATTGCTTCTAAATAGTCTAAGAAACATATATGCATAGCATCCAAACAGTACCATTCGCCAATTTTTTGTTCTTCAAGTTTAAGTGAACAGTGAGCCCCAATGGTTAATCCTTTATCGGTAATTATTTGTAAATTTCGATAAGTAGAACAATGAATGGAACAGGTTGACTGTTGAAATCATTGTATATATTGCTTCTATATAGTCTAAGAAACATATATGCATAGCGTCCAAACAGTACCATTCGCCAATTTTTTGTTCTTCAAGTTTAAGTGAACAATGAGACCCATTGTTAATCCTTTATCGGAAATTATTTGTAACTTTCGACAAGTAGAACAATGAATGGAACAGGTAGACGGTTAAAATCTTTGTATATATTGCTTCTATATAGTCTAAGAAACATATATGCAAAGCATCCAAACAGTACAATTCGCCAATTTTTTGTTCTTCAAGTTTAAGTGAACTACGAGCCCCATTGTTAATCCTTTAAAGGAAATTATTTGTAAATTTCGACAAGTAGAACAATGAATAGAACAGGTAGACGGTTGAAATCTTTGTATATGTTGGTTCTATATAGTCTAAGAAACCTATATGCAAAGCATCTAAACAGTAACAATCGCCAATTTTTTGATCTTCAAGTTTAAGTGAACAGCGAGCCCCATTGATAATCATGAAATGGAAATTATTTGTAACTTTCTACAAGTAGAACAAATGAATAGTACAGGTAGACGGGTGAAATCTTTCTATATATTGCTTCTAAATAGTCTAAGAAACATATATGCAAAGCATCCAAACAGTACCGTTCGCCAATTTTTTGTTCTTCAAGTTTAAGTGAACAATGAGACCCATTGTTAATCCTTTATCGGAAATTATTTGTAACTTTCGACAAGTAGAACAATGAATGGAACAGGTAGACGGTTAAAATCTTTGTATATATTGCTTCTATATAGTCTAAGAAACATATATGCAAAGCATCCAAACAGTACAATTCGCCAATTTTTTGTTCTTCAAGTTTAAGTGAACTACGAGCCCCATTGTTAATCCTTTAAAGGAAATTATTTGTAAATTTCGACAAGTAGAACAATGAATAGAACAGGTAGACGGTTGAAATCTTTGTATATGTTGGTTCTATATAGTCTAAGAAACCTATATGCAAAGCATCTAAACAGTAACAATCGCCAATTTTTTGATCTTCAAGTTTAAGTGAACAGCGAGCCCCATTGATAATCATGAAATGGAAATTATTTGTAACTTTCTACAAGTAGAACAAATGAATAGTACAGGTAGACGGGTGAAATCTTTCTATATATTGCTTCTAAATAGTCTAAGAAACATATATGCAAAGCATCCAAACAGTACCATTCGCCAATTTTTTGTTCTTCAAATTTAAGTGAACAATGAGACCCATTGTTAATCCTTTATCGGAAATTATTTGTAACTTTCGACAAGTAGAACAATGAATGGAACAGGTAGACGGTTGAAATCTTTGTATATATTGCTTCTATATAGACTAAGAAACATATATGCAAAGCATCCAAACAGTACAATTCGCCAATTTATTGTTCTTCAAGTTTAAGTGAACAATGAGCCCCAATGGTTAATCCTTTATCGGAAATTATTTGTAACTTTCGACAAGTAGAACAATGAATGGAACAGGTAGACGGTTGAAATGTTTGTATATATTGCTTCTATATAGTCTAAGAAACATATATGCAAAGCATCCAAACAGTACCATTCGCCAATTTTTTGTTCTTCAAGTTTAAGTGAACTACGAGCCCCGTTGTTAATCCTTTAAAGGAAATTATTTGTAACTTTCGACAAGTAGAACAATGAATGGAACAGGTAGACGGTTGAAATCTTTGTATATATTGCTTCTATATAGTCTAAGAAACATATATGCAAAGCATCCAAACAGTACAATTCGCCAATTTTTTGTTCGTTCAGTTTAAGTGAACAATGAGCCCCAATGGTTAATCCTTTATCGGAAATTATTTGTAACTTTCGACAAGTAGAACAATGAATGGAACAGGTAGACAATTGAAATCTTTGTATATATTGCTTCTATATAGTCTAAGAAACATATGTGCAAAGCATCCAAACAGTACAATTCGCCCATTATTTCATCTTCATGTTTAAGTGAACAGCGAGCCCCATTGATAATCATGAAATGGAAATTATTTGTAACTTCCTACAAGTAGAACAATGAATAGTACAGGTCGACGTGTGAAATCTTTCTATATATTGCTTCTAAATAGTCAAAGAAACATATATGCAAAGCATCCAAACAGTACAATTCGCCAATTTTTTGTTCTTCAAGTTTAAGTGAACTACGAGCCCCATTGTTAATCCTTTAACGGAAATTATTTGTAACTTTCGACAAGTAGAACAATGAATGGAACAGGTAGACGGTTGAAATCTTTGTATATATTGCTTCTATATAGTCTAACAAACATATATGCAAAGCATCCAAACAGTACAATTCGCCAATTATTTCATCTTCATGTTTAAGTGAACTGCGAGCCCCATTGATAATCATGAAATGGAAATTATTTGTAACTTTCTACAATTAGAACAATGAATAGTACAGGTAGACGGGTAAAATCTTTCTATATATTGCTTCTAAATAGTCTAAGAAACACATATGCAAAGCATCCAAAGAGTACAATTCGCCAATTTATTGTTCTTCAAGTTTAAGTGAACAACGAGCCCCATTGTTAATCCTTTAAAGGAAATTATTTGTAACTTTCGACAAGTAGAACAATGAATGGAACAGGTAGACTGTTGAAATCATTGTATATATTGCTTCTATATAGTCTAAGAAACATATATGCAAAGTATCCAAACAGTACAATTCGCCAATTTTTTGTTCTTCAAGTTTAAGTAAACAACGATCCCCATTGTTAATCCTTTAACGGAAATTAATTGTAACTTTCTACAAGTAGAACAATGATTGGAAAACGCAGACGGGTGAAATCTTTCTATATATTGCTTCTAAATAGTCAAAGAAACATATATGCAAAGCATCCAAACAGTACAATTCGCCAATTTTTTGTTCATCAAGTTTAAGTGAACAGTGAGCCCCAATGATAATCATGAAATGGAAATTATTTGTAACTTTCTACAAGTAGTACAATGAATCGTACAGGTAGACGGGTGAAATCTTTCTATATATTGCTTCTAAATAGTCTAAGAAACATATATGCAAAGCATCCAAACAGTACCATTCGCCAATTTTTTGTTCTTCAAGTTTAAGTGAACTACGAGCCCCATTGTTAATCCTTTAAAGGAAATTATTTGTAAATTTCGACAAGTAGAACAATAAATGGAACAGGTAGACGGTTGAAATCTTTGTATACATTGCTTCTATATAGTCTAAGAAACATATATGCAAAGCATCCAAACAGTACAATTCGCCAATTTATTGTTCTTCAAGTTTAAGTGAACAACGAGCCCCATTGTTAATCCTTTAAAGGAAATTATTTGTAAATTTCGACAAGTAGAACAATGAATAGAACAGGTAGACGGTTGAAATCTTTGTATATGTTGCTTCTATATAGTCTAAGAAACCTATATGCAAAGCATCTAAAAAGTAACAATCGCCAATTTTTTGATCTTCAAGTTTAAGTGAACAGCGAGCCCCATTGATAATCATGAAATGGAAATTATTTGTAACTTTCTACAAGTAGAACAAATGAATAGTACAGGTAGACGGGTGAAATCTTTCTATATATTGCTTCTAAGTAGTCTAAGAAACATATATGCAAAGCATCCAAACAGTACCATTCGCCAATTTTTTGTTCTTCAAGTTTAAGTGAACAATGAGACCCATTGTTAATCCTTTATCGGAAATTATTTGTAACTTTCGACAAGTAGAACAATGAATGGAACAGGTAGACGGTTAAAATCTTTGTATATATTGCTTCTATAAAGTCTAAGAAACATATATGCAAAGCATCCAAACAGTACAATTCGCCAATTTTTTGTTCTTCAAGTTTAAGTGAACTACGAGCCCCATTGTTAATCCTTTAAAGGAAATTATTTGTAAATTTCGACAAGTAGAACAATGAATAGAACAGGTAGACGGTTGAAATCTTTGTATATGTTGGTTCTATATAGTCTAAGAACCCTATATGCAAAGCATCTAAACAGTAACAATCGCCAATTTTTTGATCTTCAAGTTTAAGTGAACAGCGAGCCCCATTGACAATCATGAAATGGAAATTATTTGTAACTTTCTACAAGTAGAACAAATGAATAGTACAGGTAGACGGGTGAAATCTTTCTATATATTGCTTCTAAATAGTCTAAGAAACATATATGCAAAGCATCCAAACAGTACCATTCGCCAATTTTTTGTTCATCAAGTTTAAGTGAACAATGAGACCCATTGTTAATCCTTTATCGGAAATTATTTGTAACTTTCGACAAGTAGAACAATGAATGGAACAGGTAGACGGTTGAAATCTTTGTATATATTGCTTCTATATAGACTAAGAAACATATATGCAAAGCATCCAAACAGTACAATTCGCCAATTTATTGTTCTTCAAGTTTAAGTGAACAATGAGCCCCAATGGTTAATCCTTTATCGGAAATTATTTGTAACTTTCGACAAGTAGAACAATGAATGGAACAGGTAGACGGTTGAAATGTTTGTATATATTGCTTCTATATAGTCTAAGAAACATATATGCAAAGCATCCAAACAGTACCATTCGCCAATTTTTTGTTCTTCAAGTTTAAGTGAACTACGAGCCCCGTTGTTAATCCTTTAAAGGAAATTATTTGTAACTTTCGACAAGTAGAACAATGAATGGAACAGGTAGACGGTTGAAATCTTTGTATATATTGCTTCTATATAGTCTAAGAAACATATATGCAAAGCATCCAAACAGTACAATTCGCCAATTTATTGTTCTTCAAGTTTAAGTGAACAATGAGCCCCAATGGTTAATCCTTTATCGGAAATTATTTGTAACTTTCGACAAGTAGAACAATGAATGGAACAGGTAGACGGTTGAAATGTTTGTATATATTGCTTCTATATAGTCTAAGAAACATATATGCAAAGCATCCAAACAGTACCATTCGCCAATTTTTTGTTCTTCAAGTTTAAGTGAACTACGAGCCCCGTTGTTAATCCTTTAAAGGAAATTATTTGTAACTTTCGACAAGTAGAACAATGAATGGAACAGGTAGACGGTTGAAATCTTTGTATATATTGCGTCTATATAGTCTAAGAAACATATATGCAAAGCATCCAAACAGTACAATTCGCCAATTTTTTGTTCTTCAAGTTTAAGTGAACAATGAGCCCCATTGTTAATCCTTTATCGGAAATTATTTGTAACTTTCGACAAGTAGAACATTGAATGGAACAGGTAGACGGTTGAAATCATGGTATATATTGCTTCTATATAATCTACGAAACATGTATGCAAAGCATCCAAACAGTACAATTCGCCAATTTTTTGTTCCTCCAGTTTAAGTGAACAATGAGCCCCAATGGTTAATCCTTTATCGGAAATTATTTGTAACTTTCGACAAGTAGAACAATGAATGGAACAGGTAGACGGTTGAAATCATTGTATATATTGCTTCTATATAGTCTAAGAAACATATATGCAAAGCATCCAAACAGTACAATTCGCCAATTTTTTGTTCTTCAAGTTTAAGTAAACTACGATCCCCATTGTTAATCCTTTAACGGAAATTAATTGTAACTTTCTACAAGTAGAACAATGATTGGAACACGTAGACGTGTGAAATCTTTCTATATATTGCTTCTAAATAGTCAAAGAAACATATATGCAAAGCATCCAAACAGTACAATTCGCCAATTTTTTGTTCTTCAAGTTTAAGCGAACAGTGAGCCCCAATGGTTAATCCTTTACCGGTAATTATTTGTAACTTTCGACAAGTAGAACAATGAATAGTACAGGTAGACGGGTGAAATCTTTCTATATATGGCTTCTAAATAGTCTAAGAAACATATATGCAAAGCATCCAAACAGTACAATTCGCCAATTATTTGATCTTCAAGTTTAAGTGAACTACGAGCCCCATTGTTAATACTTTAACGGAAATTATTTGTAACTTTCTACAAGTAGAACAATGTATAGAACAGGTAGACGGTTGAAATCTTTGTATATATTGCTTCTATATAATCTAAGAAACATATATGCAAAGCATCCAAACAGTACAATTCGCCAATTTTTTGTTCTTCAAGTTTAAGTGAACAATGAGCCCCAATGGTTAGTCCTTTATCTGTAATTATTTGTAACTTTCGACAAGTAGAACAATGAATGGAACAGGTAGACGGTTGAAATCATTGTATATATTGCTTCCATATAGTTTAAGAAACATGTACGCAAAGCATCCAAACAGTACCATTCGCCAATTTTTTGTTCTTCAAGTTTAAGTAAACTACGATCCCCATTGTTAATCCCTTAACGGAAATTATTTGTAACTTTCGACAAGTAGAACAGTGAATGGAACAGGTAGACGGTTGAAATCTTTGTATATATTGCTTCTATATAGCCTACGAAACATATATGCAAAGCATCCAAACAGTACAATTCGCCAATTTTTTGTTCTTCAAGTTTAAGTGAACTACGAGCCCCATTGTTAATCCTTTAACGGAAATTAATTGTGACTTTCTACAAGTAGAACAATGATTGGAACACGCAGACGGTTGAAATCATTGTATATATTGCGTCTATATAGTCTAAGAAACATATATGCAAAGCATCCAAACAGTACAATTCGCCAATTATTTCATCTTCAAGTTTAAGTGAACTACGAGCCCCATTGTTAATACTTTAACGGAAATTTTTTGTAACTTGCGACAAGTAGAACAATGAATGGAACAGGTAGATGGTTGAAATCTTTGTCTATATTGCTTCTATATAATCTAAGAAACATATATTCAAAGCATCCAAACAGTACCATTCGCTAATTTTTTGTTCTTCAAGTTTAAGTGAACAACGAGCCCCATTGTTAATCCTTTAAAGGAAATTATTTGTAAATTTCGACAAGTAGAACAATGATTGGAACACGTAGACGGTTGAAATCATTGTATATATTGCTTCTATATAATCTACGAAACATATATGCAAAGCATCCAAACAGTACAATTCGCCAATTTTTTGTTCTTCAAGTTTAAGTGAACTACGAGCCCCATTGTTAATCCTTTAACGGAAATTAATTGTAACTTTCTACAAGTAGAACAATGATTGGAACACGTAGACGGTTGAAGTCTTTGTATATATTGCTTCCATATAGTCTAAGAAACATGTACGCAAAGCATCCAAACAGTACCATTCGCCAATTTTTTGTTCTTCAAGTTTAAGTGAACAGTGAGCTCCAATGGTTAATCCTTTATCGGTAATTATTTGTAAATTTCGACAAGTAGAACAATGAATGGAACAGGTTGACTGTTGAAATCATTGTATATATTGCTTCTATATAGTCTAAGAAATATATATGCATAGCTTCCAAACAGTACAATTCGCCAATGTTTTGCTCTTTAAGTTTAAGTGAACTACGAGCCCCATTGTTAATCCTTTAAAGGAAATTATTTGTAAATTTCGGCACGTAGAACAATGAATGGAATAGGTAGACGGTTGAAATCATTGTATATATTGCTTCTATATAGTCTAAGAAACATATATGCAAAGCATCCAAACAGTACCATTCACCAATTTTTTGTTCTTCAAGTTTAAGTGAACAGTGAGCCCCAATGGTTAATCCTTTATCGGTAATTATTTGTAAATTTCGATAAGTAGAACAATGAATGGAACAGGTTGACTGTTGAAATCATTGTATATATTGCTTCTACATAGTCTAAGAAACATATATGCATAGCGTCCAAACAGTACAATTCGCCAATTTTTTGTTCTTCAAGTTTAAGTAAACTACGATCCCCATTGTTAATCCTTTAACGGAAATTAATTGTAACTTTCTACAAGTAGAACAATGATTGGAACACGTAGACGTGTGAAATCTTTCTATATATTGCTTCTAAATAGTCAAAGAAACATATATGCAAAGCATCCAAACAGTACAATTCGCCAATTTTTTGTTCTTCAAGTTTAAGCGAACAGTGAGCCCCAATGGTTAATCCTTTACCGGTAATTATTTGTAACTTTCGACAAGTAGAACAATGAATAGTACAGGTAGACGGGTGAAATCTTTCTATATATGGCTTCTAAATAGTCTAAGAAACATATATGCAAAGCATCCAAACAGTACAATTCGCCAATTATTTGATCTTCAAGTTTAAGTGAACTACGAGCCCCATTGTTAATACTTTAACGGAAATTATTTGTAACTTTCTACAAGTAGAACAATGTATAGAACAGGTAGACGGTTGAAATCTTTGTATATATTGCTTCTATATAATCTAAGAAACATATATGCAAAGCATCCAAACAGTACAATTCGCCAATTTTTTGTTCTTCAAGTTTAAGTGAACAATGAGCCCCAATGGTTAGTCCTTTATCTGTAATTATTTGTAACTTTCGACAAGTAGAACAATGAATGGAACAGGTAGACGGTTGAAATCATTGTATATATTGCTTCCATATAGTTTAAGAAACATGTACGCAAAGCATCCAAACAGTACCATTCGCCAATTTTTTGTTCTTCAAGTTTAAGTAAACTACGATCCCCATTGTTAATCCCTTAACGGAAATTATTTGTAACTTTCGACAAGTAGAACAGTGAATGGAACAGGTAGACGGTTGAAATCTTTGTATGTATTGCTTCTATATAGCCTACGAAACATATATGCAAAGCATCCAAACAGTACAATTCGCCAATTTTTTGTTCTTCAAGTTTAAGTGAACTACGAGCCCCATTGTTAATCCTTTAACGGAAATTAATTGTAACTTTCTACAAGTAGAACAATGATTGGAACACGCAGACGGTTGAAATCATTGTATATATTGCGTCTATATAGTCTAAGAAACATATATGCAAAGCATCCAAACAGTACAATTCGCCAATTATTTCATCTTCAAGTTTAAGTGAACTACGAGCCCCATTGTTAATACTTTAACGGAAATTTTTTGTAACTTGCGACAAGTAGAACAATGAATGGAACAGGTAGATGGTTGAAATCTTTGTCTATATTGCTTCTATATAATCTAAGAAACATATATTCAAAGCATCCAAACAGTACCATTCGCTAATTTTTTGTTCTTCAAGTTTAAGTGAACAACGAGCCCCATTGTTAATCCTTTAAAGGAAATTATTTGTAAATTTCGACAAGTAGAACAATGATTGGAACACGTAGACGGTTGAAATCATTGTATATATTGCTTCTATATAATCTACGAAACATATATGCAAAGCATCCAAACAGTACAATTCGCCAATTTTTTGTTCTTCAAGTTTAAGTGAACTACGAGCCCCATTGTTAATCCTTTAACGGAAATTAATTGTAACTTTCTACAAGTAGAACAATGATTGGAACACGTAGACGTGTGAAATCTTTCTATATATTGCTTCTAAATAGTCAAAGAAACATATATGCAAAGCATCCAAACAGTACAATTCGCCAATTTTTTGTTCTTCAAGTTTAAGCGAACAGTGAGCCCCAATGGTTAATCCTTTACCGGTAATTATTTGTAACTTTCGACAAGTAGAACAATGAATAGTACAGGTAGACGGGTGAAATCTTTCTATATATTGCTTCTAAATAGTCTAAGAAACATATATGCAAAGCATCCAAACAGTACAATTCGCCAATTATTTGATCTTCAAGTTTAAGTGAACTACGAGCCCCATTGTTAATACTTTAACGGAAATTATTTGTAACTTTCTACAAGTAGAACAATGTATAGAACAGGTAGACGGTTGAAATCTTTGTATATATTGCTTCTATATAATCTAAGAAACATATATGCAAAGCATCCAAACAGTACAATTCGCCAATTTTTTGTTCTTCAAGTTTAAGTGAACAATGAGCCCCAATGGTTAGTCCTTTATCTGTAATTATTTGTAACTTTCGACAAGTAGAACAATGAATGGAACAGTTAGACGGTTGAAATCATTGTATATATTGCTTCCATATAGTTTAAGAAACATGTACGCAAAGCATCCAAACAGTACCATTCGCCAATTTTTTGTTCTTCAAGTTTAAGTAAACTACGATCCCCATTGTTAATCCCTTAACGGAAATTATTTGTAACTTTCGACAAGTAGAACAGTGAATGGAACAGGTAGACAATTGAAATCTTTGTATATATTGCTTCTATATAGTCTAAGAAACATATGTGCAAAGCATCGAAACAGTACAATTCGCCAATTTATTGTTCTTCAAGTTTAAGTGAACTACGAGCCCCGTTGTTAATCCTTTAAAGGAAATTATTTGTAACTTTCGACAAGTAGAACAATGAATGGAACAGGTAGACGGTTGAAATCTTTGTATATATTGCTTCTATATAGTCTAAGAAACATATATGCAAAGCATCCAAACAGTACCATTCGCCAATTTTTTGTTCTTCAAGTTTAAGTGAACTACGAGCCCCGTTGTTAATCCTTTAAAGGAAATTATTTGTAACTTTCGACAAGTAGAACAATGAATGGAACAGGTAGACGGTTGAAATCTTTGTATATATTGCTTCTATATAGTCTAAGAAACATATATGCAAAGCATCCAAACAGTACAATTCGCCAATTTTTTGTTCCTTCAGTTTAAGTGAACAATGAGCCCCAATGGTTAATCCTTTATCGGAAATTATTTGTAACTTTCGACAAGTAGAACAATGAATGGAACAGGTAGACAATTGAAATCTTTGTATATATTGCTTCTATATAGTCTAAGAAACATATGTGCAAAGCATCCAAACAGTACAATTCGCCCATTATTTCATCTTCATGTTTAAGTGAACAGCGTGCCCCATTGATAATCATGAAATGGAAATTATTTGTAACTTTCTACAAGTAGAACAATGAATAGTACAGGTCGACGGGTGAAATCTTTCTATATATTGCTTCTAAATAGTCTAAGAAACACATATGCAAAGCATCCAAACAGTACAATTCGCCAATTTATTGTTCTTCAAGTTTAAGTGAACTACGAGCCCCATTGTTAATCCTTTAACGGAAATTATTTGTAACTTTCGACAAGTAGAACAATGAATGGAACAGGTAGACGGTTGAAATCTTTGTATATATTGCTTCTATATAGTCTAAGAAACATATATGCAAAGCATCCAAACAGTACAATTCGCCAATTATTTCATCTTCATGTTTAAGTGAACTGCGAGCCCCATTGATAATCATGAAATGGAAATTATTTGTAACTTTCTACAATTAGAACAATGAATAGTACAGGTAGACGGGTGAAATCTTTCTATATATTGCTTCTAAATAGTCTAAGAAACACATATGCAAAGTATCCAAACAGTACAATTCGCCAATTTTTTGTTCTTCAAGTTTAAGTGAACAACGATCCCCATTGTTAATCCTTTAACGGAAATTAATTGTAACTTTCTACAAGTAGAACAATGATTGGAAAACGTAGACGGGTGAAATCTTTCTATATATTGCTTCTAAATAGTCAAAGAAACATATATGCAAAGCATCCAAACAGTACAATTCGCCAATTTTTTGTTCATCAATTTTAAGTGAACAGTGAGCCCCATTGTTAATCCTTTAAAGGAAATTATTTGTAAATTTCGACAAGTAGAACAATGAATAGAACAGGTAGACGGTTGAAATCTTTGTATATGTTGCTTCTATATAGTCTAAGAAACCTATATGCAAAGCATCTAAACAGTAACAATCGCCAATTTTTTGATCTTCAAGTTTAAGTGAACAGCGAGCCACATTGATAATCATGAAATGGAAATTATTTGTAACTTTCTACAAGTAGAACAATGAATCGTACAGGTAGACGGGTGAAATCTTTCTATATATTGCTTCTAAATAGTCTAAGAAACATATATGCAAAGCATCCAAACAGTACCATTCGCCAATTTTTTGTTCTTCAAGTTTAAGTGAACTACGAGCCCCATTGTTAAACCTTTAAAGGAAATTATTTGTAAATTTCGACAAGTAGAACAATAAATGGAACAGGTAGACGGTTGAAATCTTTGTATACATTGCTTCTATATAGTCTAAGAAACATATATGCAAAGCATCCAAACAGTACAATTCGCCAATTTTTTGTTCATCAATTTTAAGTGAACAGTGAGCCCCATTGTTAATCCTTTAAAGGAAATTATTTGTAAATTTCGACAAGTAGAACAATGAATAGAACAGGTAGACGGTTGAAATCTTTGTATATGTTGCTTCTATATAGTCTAAGAAACCTATATGCAAAGCATCGAAACAGTACAATTCGCCAATTTATTGTTCTTCAAGTTTAAGTGAACAACGAGCCCAATTGTTAATCCTTTAAAGGAAATTATTTGTAAATTTCGACAAGTAGAACAATGAATAGAACAGGTAGACGGTTGAAATCTTTGTATATGTTGCTTCTATATAGTCTAAGAAACCTATATGCAAAGCATCTAAACAGTAACAATCGCCAATTTTTTGATCTTCAAGTTTAAGTGAACAGCGAGCCCCATTGATAATCATGAAGTGGAAATTATTTGTAACTTTCTACAAGTAGAACAATGAATAGTACAGGTAGACGGGTGAAATCTTTCCATATATTGCTTCTAAATAGTCTAAGAAACATATATGCAAAGCATCCAAACAGTACCATTCGCCAATTTTATGTTCTTCAAGTTTAAGTGAACTACGAGCCCCATTGTTAATCCTTTAAAGGAAATTATTTGTAAATTTCGACAAGTAGAACAATAAATGGAACAGGTAGACTGTTGAAATCTTTGTATATATTGCTTCTATATAGTCTAAGAAACATATATGCAAAGCATCCAAACAGTACAATTCGCCAATTTTTTGTTCTTCAAGTTTAAGTGAACAATGAGCCCCAATGGTTAATCCTTTATCGGAAATTATTAGTAACTTTCGACAAGTAGAACAATGAATGGAACAGGTAGACGGTTGAAATCATTGTATATATTGTTTCTATATAGTCTACGAAACATATATGCAAAGCATCCAAACAGTACAATTCGCCAATTTTTTGTTCTTCAAGTTTAAGTGAACTACGAGCCCCATTGTTAATCCTTTAACGGAAATTATTTGTAACTTTCGACAAGTAGAACAATGAATGGAACAGGTAGACGGTTGAAATCCTTGTATATATTGCGTCTATATAGTCTAAGAAACATATATGCAAAGCATCGAATCAGTACAATTCGCCAATTTATTGTTCTTCAAGTTTAAGTGAACAACGAGCCCAATTGTTAATCCTTTAAAGGAAATTATTTGTAAATTTCGACAAGTAGAACAATGAATAGAACAGGTAGACGGTTGAAATCTTTGTATATGTTGCTTCTATATAGTCTAAGAAACCTATATGCAAAGCATCTAAACAGTAACAATCGCCAATTTTTTGATCTTCAAGTTTAAGTGAACAGCGAGCCCCATTGATAATCATGAAGTGGAAATTATTTGTAACTTTCTACAAGTAGAACAATGAATAGTACAGGTAGACGGGTGAAATCTTTCTATATATTGCTTCTAAATAGTCTAAGAAACAGATATGCAAAGCATCCAAACAGTACCATTCGCCAATTTTATGTTCTTCAAGTTTAAGTGAACTACGAGCCCCATTGTTAATCCTTTAAAGGAAATTATTTGTAAATTTCGACAAGTAGAACAATAAATGGAACAGGTAGACGGTTGAAATCTTTGTATATATTGCTTCTATATAGTCTAAGAAACATATATGCAAAGCATCCAAACAGTACAATTCGCCAATTTTTTGTTCTTCAAGTTTAAGTGAACAATGAGCCCCAATGGTTAATCCTTTATCGGAAATTATTAGTAACTTTCGACAAGTAGAACAATGAATGGAACAGGTAGACGGTTGAAATCATTGTATATATTGTTTCTATGTAGTCTAAGAAGCATATATGCAAAGCATCCAAACAGTACAATTCGCCAATTTATTGTTCTTCAAGTTTAAGTGAACAACGAGCCCCATTGTTAATCCATTAAAGGAAATTATTTGTAAATTTCGACAAGTAGAACAATGAATAGAACAGGTAGACGGTTGAAATCTTTGTATATGTTGCTTCTATATAGTCTAAGAAACCTATATGCAAAGCATCTAAACAGTAACAATCGCCAATTTTTTGATCTTCAAGTTTAAGTGAACAGCGAGCCCCATTGATAATCATGAAATGGAAATTATTTGTAACTTTCTACAAGTAGAACAATGAATAGTACAGGTAGACGGGTGAAATCTTTCTATATATTGCTTCTAAATAGTCTAAGAAACATATATGCAAAGCATCCAAACAGTACCATGCGCCAATTTTTTGTTCTTCATGTTTAAGTGAACAATAAGCCCTAATGGTTAATCCTTTATCGGAAATTATTTGTAATTTTCGACAAGTAGAGCAATGAATGGAACTGGTAGACGGTTGAAATCTTTGTATATATTGCTTCTATATAATCTAAGAAACATATATGCAAAGCATCTAAACAGTAACAATCGCCAATTTTTTGATCTTCAAGTTTAAGTGAACAGCGAGCCCCATTGATAATCGTGGAATAGAAATTATTTGTAACTTTCTACAAGTAGAACAATGAATAGTACAGGTAGACGGGTGAAATCTTTCTATATATTGGTTCTAAATAGTCTAAGAACACATCTATGCAAAGCTTCCAAACAGTACAATTCGCCAATTTTTTGTTCTTCAAGTTTAAGTGAACTACGAGCCCCATTGTTAATCCTTTAAAGGAAATTATTTGTAAATTTCGACAAGTAGAACAATGATTGGAACACGTAGACGGTTGAAATCTTTGTATATATTGCTTCCATATAGTCTAAGAAACATATATGCAAAGCATCCAAACAGTACCATTCGCCAATTTTTTGTTCTTCAAGTTTAAGTGAACAATGAGACCCATTGTTAATCCTTTATCGGAAATTATTTGTAACTTTCGACAAGTAGATCAATGAATGGAACAGGTAGACGGTTGAAATCATAGTATATATTGCGTCTATATAGTCTAAGAAACATATATGCAAAGCATCCAAACAGTTCAATTCGCCAATTTTTTGTTCTTCAAGTTTAAGTGAACAATGAGCCCCAATGGTTAATCCTTTATCGGAAATTATTTGTAAATTTCGACAAGTAGAACAATGAATGGAATAGGTAGGCGGTTGAAATCTTTGTATATATTGCTTCTATATAGTCTAAGAAACATATATGCAAAGCATCCAAACAGTACCATTCGCCAATTGTTTGTTCTTCAAGTTTAAGTGAACAATGAGCCCCAATGGTTAATCCTTTATCGGAAATTATTTGTAATTTTCAACAAGTAGAACAATGAATGGAACAGGTAGACGGTTGAAATCTTTGTATATATTGCTTCTATATAGTCTAAGAAACATATATGCAAAGCATCCAAACAGTACCATTCGCCAATTTTTTGTTCTTTAGGTTTAAGTGAACAACGAGCCCCATTGTTAATCCTTTAACGGAAATTATTTGTAAATTTCGACAAGTAGAACAATGATTGGAACACGTAGACGGTTGAAATCTTTGTATATATTGCTTCCATAAAGTCTAAGAAACATATATGCAAAGCATCCAAACATTACCATTCGCCAATTTTTTGTTCTTCAAGTTTAAATGAACAACGAGGCCCATTGACAATCATGAAACGGAAAGTATTTCTAACTTTCGACAAGAAGAACAATGAATAGAACAGGTAGACGGTTGAAATCATTGTATATATTGCTTCTATATAGCCTACGAAACATATATGCAAAGCATCCAAACAGTACAATTCGCCAATTTTTTGTTCTTCAAGTTTAAGTGAACTACGAGCCCCATTGTTAATCCTTTAACGGAAATTAATTGTAACTTTCTACAAGTCGAACAATGATTGGAACACGCAGACGGTTGAAATCATTGTATATATTGCGTCTATATATTCTAAGAAACATATATGCAAAGCATCCAAACAGTACAATTCGCCAATTTTTTGTTCTTCAAGTTTAAGTGAACAATGAGCCCCAATGGTTAATCCTTTATCGGAAATTATTTGTAATTTTCGACAAGTAGAACATTGAATGGAACAGGTAGACGGTTGAAATCTTTGTATATATTGCTTCTATATAGTCTAAGAAACATATATGCAAAGCATCCAAACAGTACCATTCGCCAATTTTTTGTTCTTCAAGTTTAAGTGAACAATGAGCCCCAATGGTTAATCCTTTATCGGTAATTATTTGTAACTTTCGACAAGTAGAACAATGAATGGAACAGGTAGACGGTTGAAATCATAGTATATATTGCGTCTATATAGTCTAAGAAACATATATGCAAAGCATCCAAACAGTTCAATTCGCCAATTTTTTGTTCTTCAAGTTTAAGTGAACAATGAGCCCCAATGGTTAATCCTTTATCGGAAATTATTTGTAAATTTCGACAAGTAGAACAATGAATGGAATAGGTAGGCGGTTGAAATCTTTGTATATATTGCTTCTATATAGTCTAAGAAACATATATGCAAAGCATCCAACCAGTACCATTCGCCAATTGTTTGTTCTTCAAGTTTAAGTGAACAATGAGCCCCAATGGTTAATCCTTTATCGGAAATTATTTGTAATTTTCAACAAGTAGAACAATGAATGGAACAGGTAGACGGTTGAAATCTTTGTATATATTGCTTCTATATAGTCTAAGAAACATATATGCAAAGCATCCAAACAGTACCATTCGCCAATTTTTTGTTCTTTAGGTTTAAGTGAACAACGAGCCCCATTGTTAATCCTTTAACGGAAATTATTTGTAAATCTCGACAAGTAGAACAATGATTGGAACACGTAGACGGTTGAAATCTTTGTATATATTGCTTCCATATAGTCTAAGAAACATATATGCAAAGCATCCAAATAGTACCATTCGTCAATTTTTTGTCGTTCAAGTTTAAGTGAACAATGAGCCCCATTGTTAATACTTTATCGGAAATTATTTGTAACTTTCGACAAGTAGAACAATGAATGGAACAGGTAGACGGTTGAAATCTTTGTATATATTGCTTCTATATAGTCTAAGAAACATATATGCAAAGCATCCAAACAGTACAATTCGCCAATTTTTTGTTCTTCAAGTTTAAGTGAACAATGAGCCCCATTGTTAATCCTTTATCGGAAATTATTTGTAAATTTCGACAAGTAGAACAATGAATGGAACAGGTAGACGGTTGAAATCTTTGTATATATTGCTTCTATATAGTCTAAGAAACATATATGCAAAGCATCCAAACAGTACAATTCGCCAATTTTTTGTTCTTCAAGTTTAAGTGAACAACGTGCCCCAATGGTTTATCCTTTATCGGAAATTATTTGTAACTTTCGACAAGTAGAACAATGAATGGAACAGGTAGACGGTTGAAATCATTGTATATATTGCGTCTATATAGTCTAAGAAAGATATATGCAAAGCATCCAAACAGTACCATTCGCCAATTTTTTGTTCTTCAAGTTTAAGTGAACAATGAGCCCCATTGTTAATCCTTTATCGGAAATTATTTGTAAATTTCGACAAGTAGAACAATGAATGGAATAGGTAGACGGTTGAAATCTTTGTATATATTGCTTCTATATAGTCTAAGAAACATATATGCAAAGCATCCAAACAGTACAATTCGCCAATTTATTGTTCTTCAAGTTTAAGTGAACAACGAGCCCCATTGTTAATCCTTTAAAGGAAATTATGTGTAAATTTCGACAAGTAGAACAATGATTGGAACACGTAGACGGTTGAAATCTTTGTATATATTGCTTCCATATAGTCTAAGAAACATGTACGCAAAGCATCCAAACAGTACCATTCGCCAATTTTTTGGTCTTCAAGTTTAAGTGAACAATGAGCCCCAATGGTTAATCCTTTATCGGAAATTATTTGTAATTTTCGACAAGTAGAACAATGAATGGAACAGGTAGACGGTGGAAATCCTTGTATATATTGCGTCTATATAGTCTAAGAAACATATCTGCAAATCATCCAAATAGTACAATTCGCCAATTATTTGATCTTCAAGTTTAAGTGAACTACGAGCCCCAATGGTTAATCCTTTATCAGAAATTATTTGTAATTTTCGACAAGTAGAAAAATGATTGGAACACACAGACGGTTGAAATCTTTGTATATATTGCTTCCATATAGTCTAAGAAACATATATGCAAAGCATCCAAACAGTACCATTCGCCAATTTTTTGTTCTTCAAGTTTAAGTGAACAATGAGCCCCAATGCTTAATCCGTTATCGGATATTATTTGTAACTTTCGACAAGTAGAACAATGAATGGAACAGGTAGACGGTTGAAATCATTGTATATATTGCTTCTATATAGTCTAAGAAACATATATGCAAAGCATCCAAACAGTACAATTCGCCAATTTTTTGTTCTTCAAGTCTAAGTGAACAATGAGCCCCAATGGTTAATCCTTTATCGGTAATTATTTGTAACTTTCGACAAGTAGAACAATGAATGGAACAGGTAGACGGTGGAAATCCTTGTATATATTGCTTCTAAATAGTCTAAGAAACATATATGCAAAGCATCCAAACAGTACAATTCGGCAATTTTTTGTTCTTCAAGTTTAAGTGAACGACGAGCCCCATTGTTAATCCTTTAAAGGAAATTATTTGTAAATTTCGACAAGTAGAACAATGAATGGATCAGGTAGACGGTTGAAATCATGGTATATATTGCTTCTATATAATCTACGAAACATGTATGCAAAGCATCCAAACAGTACAATTCGCCAATTTTTTGTTCTTCAAGTTTAAGTGAACTACGAGCCCCATTGTTAATCCTTTAACGGAAATTAATTGTAACTTTCTACAAGTAGAACAATGATTGGAACACGTAGACGGTTGAAATCTTTGTATATATTGCTTCCATATAGTCTAAGAAACATATATGCAAAGCATCCAAACAGTACCATACGCCAATTTTTTGTTCTTCAAGTTTAAGTGAACAATGAGCCCCATTGTTAATCCTTTATCGGAAATTATTTGTAACTTTCGACAAGTAGAACATTGAATGGAACAGGTAGACGGTTGAAATCTTTGTATATATTGCTTCTATATAGTATAAGAAACATATATGCAAAGCATCCAAACAGTACCATTCGCCAATTTTTTGTTCTTCAAGTTTAAGTGAACTACGAGCCCCATTGTTAATCCTTTAAAGGAATTTATTTGTAAATTTCGACAAGTAGAACAATGAATGAAACAGGTAGCCGGTTGAAATCAATGTATATATTGCTTCTATATAGTCTAAGAAACATATATGCAAAGCATCCAAACAGTACCATTCGCTAATTTTTTGTTCTTCAAGTTTAAGTGAACAATGAGCCCCATTGTTAATCCTTTAAAGGAAATTATTTGTAAATTTCGACAAGTAGAACAATGATTGGAACACGTAGACGGTTGAAATCTTTGTATATATTGCTTCCATATAGTCTAAGAAACATATATGCAAAGCATCCAAACAGTACCATTCGCCAATTTTTTGTTCTTCAAGTTTAAGTGAACAATGAGCCCCAATGGTTAATCCTTTATCGGAAATTATTTGTAATTTTCGACAAGTAGAACAATGAATGGAACAGGTAGACGGTTGAAATCATTTTATATATTGCTTCTATATAGTCTAAGAAACATATATGCAAAGCATCCAAACAGTACAATTCGCCAATTTTTTGTTCTTCAAGTTTAATTGAACAATGAGCCCCAATGCTTAATCCGTTATCGGATATTATTTGTAACTTTCGACAAGTAGAACAATGAATGGAACAGGTAGACGGTTGAAATCATTGTATATATTGCTTCTATATAGTCTAAGAAACATATATGCAAAGCATCCAAACAGTACAATTCGCCAATTTTTTGTTCTTCAAGTCTAAGTGAACAATGAGCCCCAATGGTTAATCCTTTATCGGTAATTATTTGTAACTTTCGACAAGTAGAACAATGAATGGAACAGGTAGACGGTTGAAATCATAGTATATATTGCGTCTATATAGTCTAAGAAACATATATGCAAAGCATCCAAACAGTTCAATTCGCCAATTTTTTGTTCTTCAAGTTTAAGTGAACAATGAGCCCCAATGGTTAATCCTTTATCGGAAATTATTTGTAAATTTCGACAAGTAGAACAATGAATGGAATAGGTAGGCGGTTGAAATCTTTGTATATATTGCTTCTATATAGTCTAAGAAACATATATGCAAAGCATCCAACCAGTACCATTCGCCAATTGTTTGTTCTTCAAGTTTAAGTGAACAATGAGCCCCAATGGTTAATCCTTTATCGGAAATTATTTGTAATTTTCAACAAGTAGAACAATGAATGGAACAGGTAGACGGTTGAAATCTTTGTATATATTGCTTCTATATAGTCTAAGAAACATATATGCAAAGCATCCAAACAGTACCATTCGCCAATTTTTTGTTCTTTAGGTTTAAGTGAACAACGAGCCCCATTGTTAATCCTTTAACGGAAATTATTTGTAAATCTCGACAAGTAGAACAATGATTGGAACACGTAGACGGTTGAAATCTTTGTATATATTGCTTCCATATAGTCTAAGAAACATATATGCAAAGCATCCAAATAGTACCATTCGTCAATTTTTTGTCGTTCAAGTTTAAGTGAACAATGAGCCCCATTGTTAATACTTTATCGGAAATTATTTGTAACTTTCGACAAGTAGAACAATGAATGGAACAGGTAGACGGTTGAAATCTTTGTATATATTGCTTCTATATAGTCTAAGAAACATATATGCAAAGCATCCAAACAGTACAATTCGCCAATTTTTTGTTCTTCAAGTTTGAGTGAACAATGAGCCCCATTGTTAATCCTTTATCGGAAATTATTTGTAAATTTCGACAAGTAGAACAATGAATGGAACAGGTAGACGGTTGAAATCTTTGTATATATTGCTTCTATATAGTCTAAGAAACATATATGCAAAGCATCCAAACAGTACAATTCGCCAATTTTTTGTTTTCAAGTTTAAGTGAACAACGTGCCCCAATGGTTTATCCTTTATCGGTAATTATTTGTAACTTTCGACAAGTAGAACAATGAATGGAACAGGTAGACGGTTGAAATCATTGTATATATTGCGTCTATATAGTCTAAGAAAGATATATGCAAAGCATCCAAACAGTACCATTCGCTAATTTTTTGTTCTTCAAGTTTAAGTGAACAATGAGCCCCATTGTTAATCCTTTAAAGGAAATTATTTGTAAATTTCGACAAGTAGAACAATGATTGGAACACGTAGACGGTTGAAATCTTTGTATATATTGCTTCCATATAGTCTAAGAAACATATATGCAAAGCATCCAAACAGTACCATTCGCCAATTTTTTGTTCTTCAAGTTTAAGTGAGCAATGAGACCCATTGTTAATCCTTTATCGGAAATTATTTGTAAATTTCGACTAGTTGAACAATGATTGGAACACGTAGACGGTTGAAATCTTTGTATATATTGCTTCCATATAGTCTAAGAAACATATATGCAAAGCGTCCAAATAGTACAATTCGCCAATTTTTTGTTCTTCAAGTTTAAGTGAACAATGAGCCCCATTGTTAATCCTTTATCGGAAATTATTTGTAACTTTCGACAAGTAGAACATTGAATGGAACAGGTAGACGGTTGAAATCTTTGTATATATTGCTTCTATATAGTATAAGAAACATATATGCAAAGCATCCAAACAGTACCATTCGCCAATTTTTTGTTCTTCAAGTTTAAGTGAACTACGAGCCCCATTGTTAATCCTTTAAAGGAATTTATTTGTAAATTTCGACAAGTAGAACAATGAATGAAACAGGTAGCCGGTTGAAATCAATGTATATATTGCTTCTATATAGTCTAAGAAACATATATGCAAAGCATCCAAACAGTACCATTCACTAATTTTTTGTTCTTCAAGTTTAAGTGAACAATGAGCCCCATTGTTAATCCTTTAAAGGTAATTATTTGTAAATTTCGACAAGTAGAACAATGATTGGAACACGTAGACGGTTGAAATCTTTGTATATATTGCTTCCATATAGTCTAAGAAACATATATGCAAAGCATCCAAACAGTACAATTCGCCAATTATTTCATCTTCATGTTTAAGTGAACAATGAGCCCCAATGGTTAATCCTTTATCGGAAATTATTTGTAATTTTCGACAAGTAGAACAATGAATGGAACAGGTAGACGGTTGAAATCATTGTTTATATTGCTTCTATATAGTCTAAGAAACATATATGCAAAGCATCCAAACAGTACAATTCGCCAATTTTTTGATCTTCAAGTTTAAGTGAACAATGAGCCCCAATGGTTAATCCTTTATCGGAAATTATTTGTAAATTTCGACAAGTAGAACAATGAATGGAACAGGTAGACGGTTGAAATCTTTGTTTATATTGCTTCTATATAGTCTAAGAAACATATATGCAAAGCATCCAAACAGTACAATTCGCCAATTTTTTGTTCTTCAAGTTTAAGTGAACAATGAGCCCCAATGGTTAATCCGTTATCGGAAATGATTTGTAACTTTCGACAAGTAGAACAATGAATGGAACAGGTAGACAGTTGAAATCTTTGTATATATTGCTTCTATGTAGTCTAAGAAACATATATGCAAAGCATCCAAACAGTACAATTCGCCAATTATTTCATCTTCATGTTTAAGTGAAGAACGAGCCCCATTGTTAATACTTTAACGGAAATTATTTGTAACTTCCGACAAGTAGAACAATGAATGGAACAGGTAGACGGTTGAAATCAATGTATATATTGCTTCTATATAGTCTAAGAAACATATATGCAAAGCATCCAAACAGTACAATTCGCCAATTATTTCATCTTCATGTTTAAGTGAACTACGAGCCCCATTGTTAATACTTTAACGGAAATTATTTGTAACTTGCGACAAGTAGAACAATGAGTGGAACAGGTAGACGGTTGAAATCAATGTATATATTGCTTGTATATAATCTAAGAAACATATATGCAAAGCATCCAAACAGTACAATTCGCCAATTATTTCATCTTCATGTTTAAGTGAACAACGAGCCCCATTGTTAATACTTTAACGGAAATTATTTGTAACTTCCGACAAGTAGAACAATGAATGGAACAGGTAGACGGTTGAAAACATTGTATATATTGCTTCTATATAGTCTAAGAAACATATATGCAAAGCATCCAAACAATACCATTCGCCAATTTTTTGTTCTTCAAGTTTAAGTGAACAATGAGCCCCAATGGTTAATCCTTTATCGGAAATTATTTGTAATTTTCGACAAGTAGAACAATGAATGGAACAGGTAGACGGTTGAAATCATTGTATATATTGCTTCTATATAGTCTAAGAAACATACATGCAAAGCATCCAAACAGTACAATTCGACAATTTTTTGTTCTTGAAGTTTAAGTGAACAATGAGCCCCAATGGTTAATCCGTTATCGGAAATGATTTGTAACTTTCGACAAGTAGAACAATAAATGGAACAGGTAGACGGTTGAAATCTTTGTATATATTGCTTCTATGTAGTCTAAGAAACATATATGCAAAGCATCCAAACAGTACCATTCGCCAATTTTTTGTTCTTCAAGTTTAAGTAAACTACGATCCCCATTGTTAATCCCTTAACGGAAATTATTTGTAACTTTCGACAAGTAGAACAATGAATGGAACAGGTAGACGGTTGAAAACATTGTATATATTGCTTCTATATAGTCTAAGAAACATATATGCAAAGCATCCAAATAGTACAATTCGACAATTTATTGTTCTTCATGTTTAAGTGAACAATGAGCCCCAATGGTTAATCCTTTATCGGAAATTATTTGTAATTTTCGACAAGTAGAACAATGAATGGAACAGGTAGACGGTTGAAATCTTTGTATATATTGCTTCTATATAATCTAAGAAACATATATGCAAAGCATCCAAACAGTACAATTCGCCAATTATTTCATCTTCATGTTTAAGTGAACAACGAGCCCCATTGTTAATACTTTAACGGAAATTATTTGTAACTTCCGACAAGTAGAACAATGAATGGAACAGGTAGACGGTTGAAATCTTTGTATATATTGCTTCTATATAGTCTAAGAAACATATATGCAAAGCATCCAAACAGTACCATTCGCCAATTCTTTGTTCTTCAAGTTTAAGTGAACAATGAGCCCCAATGGTTAATCCGTTATCGGAAATGATTTGTAACTTTCGACAAGTAGAACAATAAATGGAACAGGTAGACGGTTGAAATCTTTGTATATATTGCTTCTATGTAGTCTAAGAAACATATATGCAAAGCATCCAAACAGTACCATTCGCCAATTTTTTGTTCTTCAAGTTTAAGTAAACTACGATCCCCATTGTTAATCCCTTAACGGAAATTATTTGTAACTTTCGACAAGTAGAACAATGAATGGAACAGGTAGACGGTTGAAAACATTGTATATATTGCTTCTATATAGTCTAAGAAACATATATGCAAAGCATCCAAATGGTACAATTCGACAATTTATTGTTCTTCATGTTTAAGTGAACAATGAGCCCCGATGGTTAATCCATTATCGGAAATTATTTGTAATTTTCGACAAGTAGAACAATGAATGGAACAGGTAGACGGTTGAAATCTTTGTATATATTGCTTCTATATAATCTAAGAAACATATATGCAAAGCATCCAAACAGTACAATTCGCCAATTATTTCATCTTCATGTTTAAGTGAACAACGAGCCCCATTGTTAATACTTTAACGGAAATTATTTGTAACTTCCGACAAGTAGAACAATGAATGGAACAGGTAGACGGTTGAAAACATTGTATATATTGCTTCTATATAGTCTAAGAAACATATATGCAAAGCATCCAAACAGTACCATTCGCCAATTCTTTGTTCTTCAAGTTTAAGTGAACAATGAGCCCCATTGTTAATCCTTTATCGGAAATTATTTGTAACTTTCGACAAGTAGAACAATGAATGGATCAGGTAGACGGTTGAAATCATTGTATATATTGCTTCTATATAATCTACGAAACATATATGCAAAGCATCCAAACAGTACAATTCGCCAATTTTTTGTTCTTCAAGTTTAAATGAACAATGAGCCCCAATGCTTAATCCGTTATCGGATATTATTTGTAACTTTCGACAAGTAGAACAATGAATGGAACAGGTAGACGGTTGAAATCTTTGTATATATTGCTTCTATATAGTCTAAGAAACATATATGCAAAGCATCCAAACAGTACCATTCGCCAATTTTTTGTTCTTCAAGTTTAAGTGAACTACGAGCCCCATTGTTAATCCTTTAAAGGAAATTATTTGTAAATTTCGACAAGTAGAACAATGAATGGAACAGGTAGACGGTTGAAATCTTTGTTTATATTGCTTCTATATAGTCTAAGAATCATATATGCAAAGCATCCAAACAGTACAATTCGCCAATTTTTTGATCTTCAAGTTTAAGTGAACAATGAGCCCCAATGGTTAATCCTTTATCGGAAATTATTTGTAACTTTCGACAAGTAGAACAATGAATGGAACAGGTAGACGCTTGAAATCTTTGTGTATATTGCTTCTA
>CAXDIW010000300.1:0-28000 GCA_963989415.1 Cerceris ruficornis | reverse complement strand
CAAGTTTAAGTGAACTACGAGCCCCCTTGTTGATCCTTTAAGGGAAATTATTTGTAAATTTCGACAAGTAGAACAATGAATGGAACAGGTAGACTGTTGAAATCATTGTATATATTGCGTCTATATAGTCTAAGAAACATATATGCAAAGCATCCAAACAGTACCATTCGCTAATTTTTTGTTCTTCAAGTTTAAGTGAACTACGAGCCCCCTTGTTGATCCTTTAAGGGAAATTATTTGTAAATTTCGACAAGTAGAACAATGAATGGAACAGGTAGACGGTTGAAATCTTTGTATATATTGCTTCCATATAGTCTAAGAAACATTTATGCAAAGCATCCAAACATTACCATTCGCCAATTTTTTGTCCTTCAAGTTTAAGTGAACAATGAGCCCCATTGTTAATCCTTTATCGGAAATTATTTGTAACTTTCGACAAGTAGAACAATGAATGGAACAGGTAGACGGTTGAAATCTTTGTATATATTGCTTCTATATAGTCTAAGAAACATATATGCAAAGCATCCAAGCAGTACAATTCGCCAATTATTTGTTCTTCAAGTTTAAGTGAACAATGAGCCCCAATGGTTAATCCTTTATCGGAAATTACTTGTGATTTTCGACAAGTAGAACAATGAATGGAACAGGTAGACTGTTGAAATCATTGTATATATTGCTTCTATATAGTCTAAGAAACATATATGCAAAGCATCCAAACAGTACCATTTGCCAATTTTTTGTTGTTCAAGTTTAAGTGAACAATGAGCCCCAATGGTTAATCCTTTATCGGAAATTACTTGTAATTTTCGACAAGTTGAACAATGAATGGAACAGGTAGACGGTTGAAATCATTGTATATATTGCTTCTATATAATCTAAGAAACATATATTCAAAGCATCCAAACAGTACCCTCCGCCAATTTTTTGTTCTTCAAGTTTAAGTGATCTACGAGCCCCATTGTTAATCCTTTATCGGAAATTATTTGTAATTTTCGACAAGTACAACAATGAATGGAACAGGTAGACGGTTGAAATCTTTGTATATATTGCTTCTATATAATCTAAGAAACATATATGCAAAGCATCTAAACGGTAACAATCGCCAATTTTTTGATCTTCAAGTTTAAGTGAACAGCGAGCCCCATTGATAATCATGAAATGGAAATTATTTGTAACTTTCTACAAGTAGAACAATGAATAGTACAGGTAGACGGGTGAAATCTTTCTATATATTGCTTCTAAATAGTCTATGAAACATATATGAAAAGCATCCAAACAGTACAATTCGCCAATTTTTTGTTCTTCAAGTTTAAGTGAACTACGAGCCCCATTGTTAATCCTTTAAAGGAAAATATTTCTAAATTTCGACAAGTAGAACAATGAATGGATCATGCAGACGGTTGAAATCATTGTATATATTGCTTCTATATAGTCTACGAAACATATATGCAAAGCATCCAAACAGTACCATTCGCCAATTTTTTGTTCTTCAAGTTTAAGTGAACTACGAGCCCCATTGTTAATCCTTTAAAGGAAATTATTTGTAACTTTCGACAAGTAGAACAATGAATGGAACAGGTAGACTGTTGAAATCATTGTATATATTGCTTCTATATAGTCTAAGAAACATATATGCAAAGCATCCAAACAGTACAATTCGCCAATTTTTTGTTCTTCAAGTTTAAGTAAACTACGATCCCCATTGTTAATCCATTAACGGAAATTATTTGAAACTGTCGACAAGTAGAACAATGAATGGAACTGGTAGACGGTTGAAATCTTTGTATATATTGCTTCTATATAGTCTAAGAAACATATATGCAAAGCATCCAAATAGTACAATTCGACAATTTTTTGTTCTTCAAGTTTAAGTGAACAATGAGCCCCATTGTTAATCCTTTATCGGAAATTATTTGTAACTTTCGACAAGTAGATCAGTGAATGGAACAGGTAGACGGTTGAAATCTTTGTATATATTGCTTCTATATAGTATAAGAAACATATATGCAAAGCATCCAAACAGTACAATTCGCCAATTTTTTGTTCTTCAAGTTTAAGTGAACAATGAGCCCCAATGGTTAATCCGTTATCGGAAATTATTTGTAACTTTCGACAAGTAGAACAATGAATGGAACAGGAGGACTGTTGAAATCTTTGTATATATTGCTTCTATATAGTCTTAGAAATATATATGCAAAGCATCCAAACAGTACCATTCGCCAATTTTTTGTTCTTCAAGATTAAGTGAACTACGAGCCCCATTGATAATCATGAAAGGGAAATTATTTGTAACTTTCTACAAGTAGAACAATGAATAGAACAGTTAGACTGTTGAAATCTTTGTATATATTGCTTCTATATAGTTTAAGAAACATATATGCAAAGCATCCAAACAGTACAATTCGCCAATTTTTTGTTCTTCAAGTTTAAGTGAACTACGAGCCCCATTGTTAATCCTTTAAAGGAAAATATTTCTAAATTTCGACAAGTAGAACAATGAATGGATCATGCAGACGGTTGAAATCATTGTATATATTGCTTCTATATAGTCTACGAAACATATATGCAAAGCATCCAAACAGTACCATTCGCCAATTTTTTGTTCTTCAAGTTTAAGTGAACTACGAGCCCCATTGTTAATCCTTTAAAGGAAATTATTTGTAACTTTCGACAAGTAGAACAATGAATGGAACAGGTAGACTGTTGAAATCATTGTATATATTGCTTCTATATAGTCTAAGAAACATATATGCAAAGCATCCAAACAGTACAATTCGCCAATTTTTTGTTCTTCAAGTTTAAGTAAACTACGATCCCCATTGTTAATCCATTAACGGAAATTATTTGAAACTGTCGACAAGTAGAACAATGAATGGAACAGGTAGACGGTTGAAATCTTTGTATATATTGCTTCTATATAGTCTAAGAAACATATATGCAAAGCATCCAAATAGTACAATTCGACAATTTTTTGTTCTTCAAGTTTAAGTGAACAATGAGCCCCATTGTTAATCCTTTATCGGAAATTATTTGTAACTTTCGACAAGTAGATCAGTGAATGGAACAGGTAGACGGTTGAAATCTTTGTATATATTGCTTCTATATAGTATAAGAAACATATATGCAAAGCATCCAAACAGTACAATTCGCCAATTTTTTGTTCTTCAAGTTTAAGTGAACAATGAGCCCCAATGGTTAATCCGTTATCGGAAATTATTTGTAACTTTCGACAAGTAGAACAATGAATGGAACAGGAGGACTGTTGAAATCTTTGTATATATTGCTTCTATATAGTCTTAGAAATATATATGCAAAGCATCCAAACAGTACCATTCGCCAATTTTTTGTTCTTCAAGATTAAGTGAACTACGAGCCCCATTGATAATCATGAAAGGGAAATTATTTGTAACTTTCGACAAGTAGAACAATGAATGGAACAGGTAGACTGTTGAAATCATTGTATATATTGCTTCTATATAGTCTAAGAAACATATATGCAAAGCATCCAAACAGTACAATTCGCCAATTTTTTGTTCTTCAAGTTTAAGTAAACTACGATCCCCATTGTTAATCCATTAACGGAAATTATTTGAAACTGTCGACAAGTAGAACAATGAATGGAACAGGTAGACGGTTGAAATCTTTGTATATATTGCTTCTATATAGTCTAAGAAACATATATGCAAAGCATCCAAATAGTACAATTCGACAATTTTTTGTTCTTCAAGTTTAAGTGAACAATGAGCCCCATTGTTAATCCTTTATCGGAAATTATTTGTAACTTTCGACAAGTAGATCAGTGAATGGAACAGGTAGACGGTTGAAATCTTTGTATATATTGCTTCTATATAGTATAAGAAACATATATGCAAAGCATCCAAACAGTACAATTCGCCAATTTTTTGTTCTTCAAGTTTAAGTGAACAATGAGCCCCAATGGTTAATCCGTTATCGGAAATTATTTGTAACTTTCGACAAGTAGAACAATGAATGGAACAGGAGGACTGTTGAAATCTTTGTATATATTGCTTCTATATAGTCTTAGAAATATATATGCAAAGCATCCAAACAGTACCATTCGCCAATTTTTTGTTCTTCAAGATTAAGTGAACTACGAGCCCCATTGATAATCATGAAAGGGAAATTATTTGTAACTTTCTGCAAGTAGAACAATGAATAGAACAGTTAGACTGTTGAAATCTTTGTATATATTGCTTCTATATAGTTTAAGAAACATATATGCAAAGCATCCAAACAGTACAATTCGCCAATTTATTGTTCTTCAAGTTTAAGTGAACAACGAGCCCCATTGTTAATCCTTTAAAGGAAATTATTTGTAAATTTCGACAAGTAGAACAATGAATGGAACAGGTAGACTGTTGAAATCATTGTATATATTGCTTCAGTATAGCCTAAGAAACATATATGCAAAGCATCCAAATAGTACAATTCGACAATTTTTTGTTCTTCAAGTTTAAGTGAACAATGAGCCCCATTGTTAATCCTTTATCGGAAATAATTTGTAACTTTCGACAAGTAGAACAGTGAATGGAACAGGTAGACGGTTGAAATCTTTGTATATATTGCTTCTATATAGTATAAGAAACATATATGCAAAGCATCCAAACAGTACAATTCGCCAATTTTTTGTTCTTCAAGTTTAAGTAAACTACGATCCCCATTGTTAATCCCTTAACGGAAATTATTTGTGACTTTCGACAAGTAGAACAATGAATGGAACAGGTAGACGGTTGAAATCAATGTATATATTGCTTCTATATAGTCTAAGAAACATATATGCAAAGCATCCAAACAGTACCATTCGCCAATTTTTTGTTCTTCAAATTTAAGTGAACTACGAGCCCCATTGTTAATCCTTTAAAGGAAATTATTTGTAAATTTCGACAAGTAGAACAATGAATGGAACAGGTAGACTGTTGAAATCATTGTATATATTGCTTCTATATAGTCTAAGAAACATATATGCATAGCGTCCAAACAGTACAATTCGCCAATTTTTTGCTCTTCAAGTTTAAGTGAACTACGAGCCCCATTGTTAATCCTTTAAAGGAAATTATTTGTAAATTTCGGCAAGTAGAACAATGAATGGAATAGGTAGACGGTTGAAATCATTGTATATATTGCTTCTATATAGTCTAAGAAACATATCTGCAAATCATCCAAACAGTACAATTCGCCAATTATTTGATCTTCAAGTTTAAGTGAACTACGAGCTCCATTGTTAATACTTTAACGGAAATTATTTGTAACTTGCGACAAGTAGAACAATGAATGGAACAGGTAGACGGTTGAAATCAATGTATATATTGCTTCTATATAATCTAAGAAACATATATGCAAAGCATCCAAACAGTACCATTCGCCAATTTTTTGTTCGTCAAGTTTAAGTGAACAACGAGCCCCATTGTTAATCATTTAAAGCAAATTATTTGTAAATTTCGACAAGTAGAACAATGATTGGAACACGTAGACGGTTGAAATCTTTGTATATATTGCTTCCATACAGCCTAAGAAACATGTACGCAAAGCATCCAAACAGTACCATTCGCCAATTATTTCATCTTCAAGTTTAAGTGAACTACGAGCCCCATTGTTAATACTTTAATGGAAATTATTTGTAACTTGCGACAAGTAGAACAATGAGTGGAACAGGTAGACGGTTGAAATCAATGTATATATTGTTTCTATATAGTCTAAGAAACATATATGCAAATCATCCAAACAGTACCATTCGCCAATTTTTTGTTCTTCAAGTTTAAGTGAACAATGAGCCCCATTGTTAATCCTTTATCGGAAATTATTTGTAACTTTCGACAAGTAGAACAATGAATGGAACTGGTAGACGGTTGAAATCTTTTTATATATTGCTTCTATATAGTCTAAGAAACATATATGCAAAGCATCCAAATAGTACCAGTCGCCAATTTTTTGTTCTTCAAGTTTAAGTGAACAACGAGGCCCATTGATAATCATGAAACGGAAATTATTTGTAACTTTCGACAAGTAGAACAATGAATAGAACAGGTAGACGGGTGAAATCTTTCTATATATTGCTTCTAAATAGTCTAAGAAACATATATGCAAAGCATCCAAACAGTACAATTCGCCAATTTTTTGGTCTTCAAGCTTAAGTGAACTACGAGCCCCATTGTTAATCCCTTAACGGAAATTATTTGTAACTTTCGACAAGTAGAACAATGAATGGAACAGGTAGACGGTTGAAATCTTTGTATATATTGCTTCTATATAATCCAAGAAACATATATGCAAAGCATCCAAACAGTACAATTCGCCAATTATTTCATCTTCAAGTTTAAGTGAACTACGAGCCCCATTGTTAATACTTTAACGGAAATTAATTGTAACTTTCTACAAGTAGAACAATGATTGGAACACGCAGACGGTTGAAATCTTTGTATATATTGCTTCCATATAGTCTAAGAAACATATATGCAAAGCATCCAAACAGTACAATTCGCCAATTTTTTGGTCTTCAAGCTTAAGTGAACTACGAGCCCCATTGTTAATCCCTTAACGGAAATTATTTGTAACTTTCGACAAGTAGAACAATGAATGGAACAGGTAGACGGTTGAAATCTTTGTATATATTGCTTCTATATAGTCTAAGAAACATATCTGCAAATCATCCAAACAGTACAATTCGCCAATTTTTTGTTCTTCAAGTTTAAGTGAACTACGAGCCCCATTGTTAATCCTTTAAAGGAAATTATTTGTAAATTTCGACAAGTAGAACAATGAATGGAACAGGTAGACGGTTGAAATCAATGTATATATTGCTTCTATATAGTCTAAGAAACATATATGCAAAGCATCCAAACAGTACCATTCGCCAATTTTTTGTTCTTCAAGTTTAAGTGAACTACGAGCCCCATTGTTAATCCTTTAACGGAAATTAATTGTAACTTTCTACGAGTAGAACAATGATTGGAACACGTAGACGGTTGAAATCTTTGTATATATTGCTTCCATATAGTCTAAGAAACATGTACGCAAAGCATCCAAACAGTACCATACGCCAATTTTTTGTTCTTCAAGTTTAAGTAAACTACGATCCCCATTGTTAAGCCCTTAACGGAAATTATTTGTAACTTTCGACAAGTAGAACAATGAATGGAACAGGTAGACGGTTGAAATCTTTGTATATATTGCTTCCATATAATCTAAGAAACATATATGCAAATCATCCAAACAGTACAATTCGCCAATTATTTCATCTTCAAGTTTAAGTGAACTACGAGCCCCATTGTTAATCCTTTATCGGAAATTATTTGTAACTTTCGACAAGTAGAACAATGAATGTAACTGGTAGACGGTTGAAATCTTTGTATATATTGCTTCTATATAGTCTAAGAAACATATATGCAAAGCATCCAAACAGTACAATACGCCAATTTTTTGTTCTTCAAGTTTAAGTGAACAATGAGCCCCAATGGTTAATCCTTTATCGGAAATTATTTGTAATTTTCGACAAGTAGAACAATGATTGGAACACGTAGACGGTTGAAATCTTTGTATATATTGCTTCCATATAGTCTAAGAAACATTTATGCAAAGCATCCAAACATTACCATTCGCCAATTTTTTGTCCTTCAAGTTTAAGTGAACAATGAGCTCCATTGTTGATCCTTTAAGGGAAATTATTTGTAAATTTCGACAAGTAGAACAATGAATGGAACAGGTAGACTGTTGAAATCATTGTATATATTGCTTCTATATAGTCTAAGAAACATATATACAAAGCATCGAAACAGTACCATTCGCCAATTTTTTGTTCTTCAAGTTTAAGTGAACAATGAGCCCCAATGGTTAATCCTTTATCGGAAATTATTTGTAACTTGCGACAAGTAGAACAATGAATGGAACAGGTAGACGGTTGAAATCAATGTATATATTGCTTCTATATAATCTAAGAAACATATATGCAAAGCATCCAAACAGTACCATTCGCCAATTTTTTGTTCTTCAAGTTTAAGTGAACAACGAGCCCCATTGATAATCATGAAACGGAAATTATTTGTAACTTTCTACAAGTAGAACAATGAATGGAACAGGTAGACGGTTGAAATCTTTGTATATATTGCTTCTATATAGTCTAAGAAACATATATGCAAAGCATCCAAGCAGTACAATTCGCCAATTATTTGTTCTTCAAGTTTAAGTGAACAATGAGCCCCAATGGTTAATCCTTTATCGGAAATTATTTGTAACTTTCGACAAGTAGAACAATGAATGGAACAGGTAGACGCTTGAAATCTTTGTATATATTGCTTCTATATAGTCTAAGAAACATATATGCAAAGCATCCAAACAGTACAATTCGCCAATTTATTGTTCTTCAAGTTTAAGTGAACAATGAGCCCCATTGTTAATTCTTTAAAGGAAATTAATTGTAAATTTCGGCAAGTAGAACAATGAATGGAACTGGTAGACGGTTGAAATCTTTTTATATATTGCTTCTATATAGTCTAAGAAACATATATGCAAAGGATCCGAACAGTACCATTCGCCAATTTTTTGTTGTTCAAGTTTAAGTGAACAATGAGCCCCAATGGTTAATCCTTTATCGGAAATTACTTGTGATTTTCGACAAGTAGAACAATGAATGGAACAGGTAGACGGTTGAAATCATTGTATATATTGCTTCTATATATTCTAAGAAACATATATTCAAAGCATCCAAACAGTACCATTCGCCAATTTTTTGTTCTTCAAGTTTAAGTGATCTACGAGCCCCATTGTTAATCCTTTATCGGAAATTATTTGTAAATTTCGACAAGTAGAACAATGAATAGAACAGTTAGACTGTTGAAATCTTTGTATATATTACTTCCATATAGTCTAAGAAACATGTACGCAAAGCATCTAAACGGTAACAATCGCCAATTTTTTGATCTTCAAGTTTAAGTGAACAGCGAGCCCCATTGATAATCATGAAATGGAAATTATTTGTAACTTTCTACAAGCAGAACAATGAATAGTACAGGTAGACGGGTGAAATCTTTCTATATATTGCTTCTATATAGTATAAGAAACATATATGCAAAGCATCCAAACAGTACAATTCGCCAATTTTTTGTTCTTCAAGTTTAAGTGAACAATGAGCCCCAATGCTTAATCCGTTATCGGAAATTATTTGTAACTTCCGACAAGTACAACAATGAATGGAACAGGTAGACGGTTGAAATCTTTGTATATATTGCTTCTATATAGTCTAAGAAACATATATGCAAAGCATCCAAACAGTACCATTCGCCAATTTTTTGTACTTCAAGTTTAAGTGAACTACGAGCCCCATTGTTAATCCTTTAAAGGAAATTATTTGTAAATTTCGACAAGTAGAACAATGAATGGAACAGGTAGACGGTTGAAATCTTTGTATATATTGCTTCTATATAGTCTAAGAAACATATATGCAAAGCATCCAAGCAGTACAATTCGCCAATTATTTGTTCTTCAAGTTTAAGTGAACAATGAGCCCCAATGGTTAATCCTTTATCGGAAATTATTTGTAACATTCGACAAGTAGAACAATGAATGGAACAGGTAGACGCTTGAAATCTTTGTATATATTGCTTCTATATAGTCTAAGAAACATATATGCAAAGCATCAAAACAGTACAATTCGCCAATTTATTGTTCTTCAAGTTTAAGTGAACAACGAGCCCCATTGTTAATCCTTTAAAGGAAATTATTTGTAAATTTCGGCAAGTAGAACAATGAATGGAATATTTAGACGGTTGAAATCATTGTATATATTGCTTCTATATAGTCTAAGAAACATATATGCAAAGCATCCAAACAGTACAATTCGCCAATTTTTTGTTCTTCAAGTTTAAGTAAACTACGATCCCCATTGTTAATCCCTTAACGGAAATTATTTGTAACTTTCGACAAGTAGAACAATGAATGGAACAGGTAGACGGTTGAAATCATTGTATATATTGCTTCTATATAGTCTAAGAAACATATATGCAAAGCATCCAAACAGTACAATTCGCCAATTTATTGTTCTTTAAGTTTAAGTGAACAACGAGCCCCATTGTTAATCCTTTAAAGGAAATTATTTCTAAATTTCGACAAGTAGAACAATGATTGGAACACGTAGACTGTTGAAATCTTTGTATATATTGCTTCCATATAGTCTAAGAAACATGAACGCAAAGCATCCAAACAATACCATTTGCCAATTTTTTGGTCTTCAAGTTTAAGTGAACAATGAGACCCAATGGTTAATCCTTTAACGGAAATTATTTGTAAATTTCGACAAGTAGAACATTGAATGAAACAGGTAGACGGTTGAAATATTTGTATATATTGCTTCTATATAGTATAAGAAACATATATGCAAAGCATCCAAAAACTACAATTCGCCAATTTTTTGTTCTTCAAGTTTAAGTGAACAATGAGCCGCAATGCTTAATCCGTTATCGGAAATTATTTGTAACTTTCGACAAGTAGAACAATGAATGGAACAGGTAGACGGTTGTAATCATTGTATATATTGCTTCTATATAATCTAAGAAACATATATTCAAAGCATCCAAACAGTACCATTCGCCAATTTTTTGTTCTTCAAGTTTAAGTGATCTACGAGCCCCATTGTTAATCCTTTATCGGAAATTATTTGTAATTTTCGACAAGTAGAACAATGAATGGAACAGGTAGACGGTTGAAATCTTTGTATATATTGCTTCTATATAATCTAAGAAACATATATGCAAAGCATCTAAACGGTAACAATCGCCAATTTTTTGATCTTCAAGTTTAAGTGAACAGCGAGCCAAATTGATAATCATGAAATGGAAATTATTTGTAACTTTCTACAAGTAGAACAATGAATAGTACAGGTAGACGGGTGAAATCTTTCTATATATTGCTTCTAAATAGTCTACGAAACATATATGAAAAGCATCCAAACAGTACAATTCGCCAATTATTTCATCTTCATGTTTAAGTGAACTACGAGCCCCATTGTTAAAACTTTAACGGAAATTATTTGTAACTTTCGACAAGTAGAACAATGAATGGAACTGGTAGACGGTTGAAATCTTTTTATATATTGCTTCTATATAGTCTAAGAAACATATATGCAAAGCATCCAAACAGTACCATTTGCCAATTTTTTGTTGTTCAAGTTTAAGTGAACAATGAGCCCCAATGGTTAATCCTTTATCGGAAATTACTTGTAATTTTCGACAAGTTGAACAATGAATGGAACAGGTAGACGGTTGAAATCATTGTATATATTGCTTCTATATAATCTAAGAAACATATATTCAAAGCATCCAAACAGTACCCTCCGCCAATTTTTTGTTCTTCAAGTTTAAGTGATCTACGAGCCCCATTGTTAATCCTTTATCGGAAATTATTTGTAATTTTCGACAAGTACAACAATGAATGGAACAGGTAGACGGTTGAAATCTTTGTATATATTGCTTCTATATAATCTAAGATACATATATGCAAAGCATCTAAACGGTAACAATCGCCAATTTTTTGATCTTCAAGTTTAAGTGAACAGCGAGCCCCATTGATAATCATGAAATGGAAATTATTTGTAACTTTCTACAAGTAGAACAATGAATAGTACAGGTAGACGGGTGAAATCTTTCTATATATTGCTTCTAAATAGTCTATGAAACATATATGAAAAGCATCCAAACAGTACAATTCGCCAATTTTTTGTTCTTCAAGTTTAAGTGAACTACGAGCCCCATTGTTAATCCTTTAAAGGAAAATATTTCTAAATTTCGACAAGTAGAACAATGAATGGATCATGCAGACGGTTGAAATCATTGTATATATTGCTTCTATATAGTCTACGAAACATATATGCAAAGCATCCAAACAGTACCATTCGCCAATTTTTTGTTCTTCAAGTTTAAGTGAACTACGAGCCCCATTGTTAATCCTTTAAAGGAAATTATTTGTAACTTTCGACAAGTAGAACAATGAATGGAACAGGTAGACTGTTGAAATCATTGTTTATATTGCTTCTATATAGTCTAAGAAACATATATGCAAAGCATCCAAACAGTACAATTCGCCAATTTTTTGTTCTTCAAGTTTAAGTAAACTACGATCCCCATTGTTAATCCATTAACGGAAATTATTTGAAACTGTCGACAAGTAGAACAATGAATGGAACAGGTAGACGGTTGAAATCTTTGTATATATTGCTTCTATATAGTCTAAGAAACATATATGCAAAGCATCCAAATAGTACAATTCGACAATTTTTTGTTCTTCAAGTTTAAGTGAACAATGAGCCCCATTGTTAATCCTTTATCGGAAATTATTTGTAACTTTCGACAAGTAGATCAGTGAATGGAACAGGTAGACGGTTGAAATCTTTGTATATATTGCTTCTATATAGTATAAGAAACATATATGCAAAGCATCCAAACAGTACAATTCGTCAATTTTTTGTTCTTCAAGTTTAAGTGAACAATGAGCCCCAATGGTTAATCCGTTATCGGAAATTATTTGTAACTTTCGACAAGTAGAACAATGAATGGAACAGGAGGACTGTTGAAATCTTTGTATATATTGCTTCTATATAGTCTTAGAAATATATATGCAAAGCATCCAAACAGTACCATTCGCCAATTTTTTGTTCTTCAAGATTAAGTGAACTACGAGCCCCATTGATAATCATGAAAGGGAAATTATTTGTAACTTTCTACAAGTAGAACAATGAATAGAACAGTTAGACTGTTGAAATCTTTGTATATATTGCTTCTATATAGTTTAAGAAACATATATGCAAAGCATCCAAACAGTACAATTCGCCAATTTTTTGTTCTTCAAGTTTAAGTGAACAATGAGCCCCAATGGTTAATCCGTTATCGGAAATTATTTGTAACTTTCGACAAGTAGAACAATGAATGGAACAGGAGGACTGTTGAAATCTTTGTATATATTGCTTCTATATAGTCTTAGAAATATATATGCAAAGCATCCAAACAGTACAATTCGCCAATTTTTTGTTCTTCAAGTTTAAGTGAACAATGAGCCCCAATGGTTAATCCGTTATCGGAAATTATTTGTAACTTTCGACAAGTAGAACAATGAATGGAACAGGAGGACTGTTGAAATCTTTGTATATATTGCTTCTATATAGTCTTAGAAATATATATGCAAAGCATCCAAACAGTACCATTCGCCAATTTTTTGTTCTTCAAGATTAAGTGAACTACGAGCCCCATTGATAATCATGAAAGGGAAATTATTTGTAAATTTCGGCAAGTAGAACAATGAATGGAACTGGTAGACGGTTGAAATCTTTTTATATATTGCTTCTATATAGTCTAAGAAACATATATGCAAAGGATCCGAACAGTACCATTCGCCAATTTTTTGTTGTTCAAGTTTAAGTGAACAATGAGCCCCAATGGTTAATCCTTTATCGGAAATTACTTGTGATTTTCGACAAGTAGAACAATGAATGGAACAGGTAGACGGTTGAAATCATTGTATATATTGCTTCTATATATTCTAAGAAACATATATTCAAAGCATCCAAACAGTACCATTCGCCAATTTTTTGTTCTTCAAGTTTAAGTGATCTACGAGCCCCATTGTTAATCCTTTAAAGGAAATTATTTGTAAATTTCGACAAGTAGAACAATGAATGGAATATTTAGACGGTTGAAATCATTGTATATATTGCTTCTATATAGTCTAAGAAACATATATGCAAAGCATCCAAACAATACCATTTGCCAATTTTTTGGTCTTCAAGTTTAAGTGAACAATGAGCCCCAATGGTTAATCCGTTATCGGAAATTATTTGTAACTTTCGACAAGTAGAACAATGAATGGAACAGGAGGACTGTTGAAATCTTTGTATATATTGCTTCTATATAGTCTTAGAAATATATATGCAAAGCATCCAAACAGTACAATTCGCCAATTTTTTGTTCTTCAAGTTTAAGTGAACAATGAGCCCCAATGGTTAATCCGTTATCGGAAATTATTTGTAACTTTCGACAAGTAGAACAATGAATGGAACAGGAGGACTGTTGAAATCTTTGTATATATTGCTTCTATATAGTCTTAGAAATATATATGCAAAGCATCCAAACAGTACCATTCGCCAATTTTTTGTTCTTCAAGATTAAGTGAACTACGAGCCCCATTGATAATCATGAAAGGGAAATTATTTGTAAATTTCGGCAAGTAGAACAATGAATGGAACTGGTAGACGGTTGAAATCTTTTTGTATATTGCTTCTATATAGTCTAAGAAACATATATGCAAAGGATCCGAACAGTACCATTCGCCAATTTTTTGTTGTTCAAGTTTAAGTGAACAATGAGCCCCAATGGTTAATCCTTTATCGGAAATTACTTGTGATTTTCGACAAGTAGAACAATGAATGGAACAGGTAGACGGTTGAAATCATTGTATATATTGCTTCTATATATTCTAAGAAACATATATTCAAAGCATCCAAACAGTACCATTCGCCAATTTTTTGTTCTTCAAGTTTAAGTGATCTACGAGCCCCATTGTTAATCCTTTAAAGGAAATTATTTGTAAATTTCGACAAGTAGAACAATGAATGGAATATTTAGACGGTTGAAATCATTGTATATATTGCTTCTATATAATCTAAGAAACATATATGCAAAGCATCTAAACAGTAACAATCGCCAATTTTTTGATCTTCAAGTTTAAGTGATCAGCGAGCACCATTGATAATCATGAAATGGAAATTATTTGTAACTTTCTACAAGTAGAACAATGAATAGTACAGGTAGACGGTTGAAATCTTTGTATATATTGCTTCTAAATAGTCTAAGAAACGTATATGCAAACCATCAAAACAGTACAATTCGCCAATTTATTGTTCTTCAAGTTTAAGTGAACAACGAGCCCCATTGTTAATCCTTTAAAGGAAATTATTTGTAAATTTCGACAAGTAGAACAATGAATGGAACAGGTAGACTGTTGAAATCATTGTATATATTGCTTCTGTATAGTCTAAGAAACATATATGCAAAGCGTCCAAACAGTACAATTCGCCAATTATTTGATCTTCAAGTTTAAGTGAACTACGAGCCCCATTGTTAATAATTTATCGGTAATTATTTGTAACTTTCGACAAGTAGAACAATGAATGGATCAGGTAGACGGTTGAAATCCTTGTATATATTGCGTCTATATAGTCTAAGAAACATATATGCAAAGCATCCAAACAGTACCATTCGCTAATTTTTTGTTCTTCAAGTTTAAGTGAACTACGAGCCCCCTTGTTGATCCTTTAAGGGAAATTATTTGTAAATTTCGACAAGTAGAACAATGAATGGAACAGGTAGACTGTTGAAATCATTGTATATATTGCTTCTATATAGTCTAAGAAACATATATACAAAGCATCGAAACAGTACCATTCGCCAATTTTTTGTTCTTCAAGTTTAAGTGAACAATGAGCCCCAACGGTTAATCCTTTATCGGAAATTATTTGTAATTTTCGACAAGTAGAACAATGATTGGAACACGTAGACGGTTGAAATCTTTGTATATATTGCTTCCATATAGTCTAAGAAACATTTATGCAAAGCATCCAAACATTACCATTCGCCAATTTTTTGTCCTTCAAGTTTAAGTGAACAATGAGCCCCATTGTTAATCCTTTATCGGAAATTATTTGTAACTTTCGACAAGTAGAACAATGAATGGAACAGGTAGACGGTTGAAATCTTTGTATATATTGCTTCTATATAGTCTAAGAAACATATATGCAAAGCATCCAAGCAGTACAATTCGCCAATTATTTGTTCTTCAAGTTTAAGTGAACAATGAGCCCCAATGGTTAATCCTTTATCGGAAATTACTTGTGATTTTCGACAAGTAGAACAATGAATGGAACAGGTAGACGGTTGAAATCATTGTATATATTGCTTCTATATATTCTAAGAAACATATATTCAAAGCATCCAAACAGTACCATTCGCCAATTTTTTGTTCTTCAAGTTTAAGTGATCTACGAGCCCCATTGTTAATCCTTTATCGGAAATTATTTGTAAATTTCGACAAGTAGAACAATGAATAGAACAGTTAGACTGTTGAAATCTTTGTATATATTGCTTCCATATAGTCTAAGAAACATGTACGCAAAGCATCTAAACGGTAACAATCGCCAATTTTTTGATCTTCAAGTTTAAGTGAACAGCGAGCCCCATTGATAATCATGAAATGGAAATTATTTGTAACTTTCTACAAGCAGAACAATGAATAGTACAGGTAGACGGTTGAAATCTTTTTATATATTGCTTCTATATAGTCTAAGAAACATATATGCAAAGCATCCAAACAGTACCATTTGCCAATTTTTTGTTGTTCAAGTTTAAGTGAACAATGAGCCCCAATGGTTAATCCTTTATCGGAAATTACTTGTAATTTTCGACAAGTTGAACAATGAATGGAACAGGTAGACGGTTGAAATCATTGTATATATTGCTTCTATATAATCTAAGAAACATATATTCAAAGCATCCAAACAGTACCCTCCGCCAATTTTTTGTTCTTCAAGTTTAAGTGATCTACGAGCCCCATTGTTAATCCTTTATCGGAAATTATTTGTAATTTTCGACAAGTACAACAATGAATGGAACAGGTAGACGGTTGAAATCTTTGTATATATTGCTTCTATATAATCTAAGAAACATATATGCAAAGCATCTAAACGGTAACAATCGCCAATTTTTTGATCTTCAAGTTTAAGTGAACAGCGAGCCCCATTGATAATCATGAAATGGAAATTATTTGTAACTTTCTACAAGTAGAACAATGAATAGTACAGGTAGACGGGTGAAATCTTTCTATATATTGCTTCTAAATAGTCTATGAAACATATATGAAAAGCATCCAAACAGTACAATTCGCCAATTTTTTGTTCTTCAAGTTTAAGTGAACTACGAGCCCCATTGTTAATCCTTTAAAGGAAAATATTTCTAAATTTCGACAAGTAGAACAATGAATGGATCATGCAGACGGTTGAAATCATTGTATATATTGCTTCTATATAGTCTACGAAACATATATGCAAAGCATCCAAACAGTACCATTCGCCAATTTTTTGTTCTTCAAGTTTAAGTGAACTACGAGCCCCATTGTTAATCCTCTAAAGGAAATTATTTGTAACTTTCGACAAGTAGAACAATGAATGGAACAGGTAGACTGTTGAAATCATTGTATATATTGCTTCTATATAGTCTAAGAAACATATATGCAAAGCATCCAAACAGTACAATTCGCCAATTTTTTGTTCTTCAAGTTTAAGTAAACTACGATCCCCATTGTTAATCCATTAACGGAAATTATTTGAAACTGTCGACAAGTAGAACAATGAATGGAACAGGTAGACGGTTGAAATCTTTGTATATATTGCTTCTATATAGTCTAAGAAACATATATGCAAAGCATCCAAATAGTACAATTCGACAATTTTTTGTTCTTCAAGTTTAAGTGAACAATGAGCCCCATTGTTAATCCTTTATCGGAAATTATTTGTAACTTTCGACAAGTAGATCAGTGAATGGAACAGGTAGACGGTTGAAATCTTTGTATATATTGCTTCTATATAGTATAAGAAACATATATGCAAAGCATCCAAACAGTACAATTCGCCAATTTTTTGTTCTTCAAGTTTAAGTGAACAATGAGCCCCAATGGTTAATCCGTTATCGGAAATTATTTGTAACTTTCGACAAGTAGAACAATGAATGGAACAGGAGAACTGTTGAAATCTTTGTATATATTGCTTCTATATAGTCTTAGAAATATATATGCAAAGCATCCAAACAGTACCATTCGCCAATTTTTTGTTCTTCAAGATTAAGTGAACTACGAGCCCCATTGATAATCATGAAAGGGAAATTATTTGTAACTTTCTACAAGTAGAACAATGAATAGAACAGTTAGACTGTTGAAATCTTTGTATATATTGCTTCTATATAGTTTAAGAAACATATATGCAAAGCATCCAAACAGTACAATTCGCCAATTTTTTGTTCTTCAAGTTTAAGTGAACTACGAGCCCCATTGTTAATCCTTTAAAGGAAAATATTTCTAAATTTCGACAAGTAGAACAATGAATGGATCATGCAGACGGTTGAAATCATTGTATATATTGCTTCTATATAGTCTACGAAACATATATGCAAAGCATCGAAACAGTACCATTCGCCAATTTTTTGTTCTTCAAGTTTAAGTGAACTACGAGCCCCATTGTTAATCCTTTAAAGGAAATTATTTGTAACTTTCGACAAGTAGAACAATGAATGGAACAGGTAGACTGTTGAAATCATTGTATATATTGCTTCTATATAGTCTAAGAAACATATATGCAAAGCATCCAAACAGTACAATTCGCCAATTTTTTGTTCTTCAAGTTTAAGTAAACTACGATCCCCATTGTTAATCCATTAACGGAAATTATTTGAAACTGTCGACAAGTAGAACAATGAATGGAACAGGTAGACGGTTGAAATCTTTGTATATATTGCTTCTATATAGTCTAAGAAACATATATGCAAAGCATCCAAATAGTACAATTCGACAATTTTTTGTTCTTCAAGTTTAAGTGAACAATGAGCCCCATTGTTAATCCTTTATCGGAAATTATTTGTAACTTTCGACAAGTAGATCAGTGAATGGAACAGGTAGACGGTTGAAATCTTTGTATATATTGCTTCTATATAGTATAAGAAACATATATGCAAAGCATCCAAACAGTACAATTCGCCAATTTTTTGTTCTTCAAGTTTAAGTGAACAATGAGCCCCAATGGTTAATCCGTTATCGGAAATTATTTGTAACTTTCGACAAGTAGAACAATGAATGGAACAGGAGGACTGTTGAAATCTTTGTATATATTGCTTCTATATAGTCTTAGAAATATATATGCAAAGCATCCAAACAGTACCATTCGCCAATTTTTTGTTCTTCAAGATTAAGTGAACTACGAGCCCCATTGATAATCATGAAAGGGAAATTATTTGTAACTTTCTACAAGTAGAACAATGAATAGAACAGTTAGACTGTTGAAATCTTTGTATATATTGCTTCTATATAGTTTAAGAAACATATATGCAAAGCATCCAAACAGTACAATTCGCCAATTTATTGTTCTTCAAGTTTAAGTGAACAACGAGCCCCATTGTTAATCCTTTAAAGGAAATTATTTGTAAATTTCGACAAGTAGAACAATGAATGGAACAGGTAGACTGTTGAAATCATTGTATATATTGCTTCAGTATAGCCTAAGAAACATATATGCAAAGCATCCAAATAGTACAATTCGACAATTTTTTGTTCTTCAAGTTTAAGTGAACAATGAGCCCCATTGTTAATCCTTTATCGGAAATAATTTGTAACTTTCGACAAGTAGAACAGTGAATGGAACAGGTAGACGGTTGAAATCTTTGTATATATTGCTTCTATATAGTATAAGAAACATATATGCAAAGCATCCAAACAGTACAATTCGCCAATTTTTTGTTCTTCAAGTTTAAGTAAACTACGATCCCCATTGTTAATCCCTTAACGGAAATTATTTGTGACTTTCGACAAGTAGAACAATGAATGGAACAGGTAGACGGTTGAAATCAATGTATATATTGCTTCTATATAGTCTAAGAAACATATATGCAAAGCATCCAAACAGTACCATTCGCCAATTTTTTGTTCTTCAAATTTAAGTGAACTACGAGCCCCATTGTTAATCCTTTAAAGGAAATTATTTGTAAATTTCGACAAGTAGAACAATGAATGGAACAGGTAGACTGTTGAAATCATTGTATATATTGCTTCTATATAGTCTAAGAAACATATATGCATAGCGTCCAAACAGTACAATTCGCCAATTTTTTGCTCTTCAAGTTTAAGTGAACTACGAGCCCCATTGTTAATCCTTTAAAGGAAATTATTTGTAAATTTCGGCAAGTAGAACAATGAATGGAATAGGTAGACGGTTGAAATCATTGTATATATTGCTTCTATATAGTCTAAGAAACATATCTGCAAATCATCCAAACAGTACAATTCGCCAATTATTTGATCTTCAAGTTTAAGTGAACTACGAGCTCCATTGTTAATACTTTAACGGAAATTATTTGTAACTTGCGACAAGTAGAACAATGAATGGAACAGGTAGACGGTTGAAATCAATGTATATATTGCTTCTATATAATCTAAGAAACATATATGCAAAGCATCCAAACAGTACCATTCGCCAATTTTTTGTTCGTCAAGTTTAAGTGAACAACGAGCCCCATTGTTAATCATTTAAAGCAAATTATTTGTAAATTTCGACAAGTAGAACAATGATTGGAACACGTAGACGGTTGAAATCTTTGTATATATTGCTTCCATACAGCCTAAGAAACATGTACGCAAAGCATCCAAACAGTACCATTCGCCAATTATTTCATCTTCAAGTTTAAGTGAACTACGAGCCCCATTGTTAATACTTTAATGGAAATTATTTGTAACTTGCGACAAGTAGAACAATGAGTGGAACAGGTAGACGGTTGAAATCAATGTATATATTGTTTCTATATAGTCTAAGAAACATATATGCAAATCATCCAAACAGTACCATTCGCCAATTTTTTGTTCTTCAAGTTTAAGTGAACAATGAGCCCCATTGTTAATCCTTTATCGGAAATTATTTGTAACTTTCGACAAGTAGAACAATGAATGGAACTGGTAGACGGTTGAAATCTTTTTATATATTGCTTCTATATAGTCTAAGAAACATATATGCAAAGCATCCAAATAGTACCAGTCGCCAATTTTTTGTTCTTCAAGTTTAAGTGAACAACGAGGCCCATTGATAATCATGAAACGGAAATTATTTGTAACTTTCGACAAGTAGAACAATGAATGGAACTGGTAGACGGTTGAAATCTTTTTATATATTGCTTCTATATAGTCTAAGAAACCTATATGCAAAGCATCCAAACAGTACCATTCGCCAATTTTTTGTTCTTCAAGTTTAAGTGAACAATGAGCCCCAATGGTTAATCCTTTATCGGAAATTATTTGTAATTTTCGACAAGTAGAACAATGAATGGAACAGGTAGACGGTTGAAATCTTTGTATATATTGCTTCTATATGATCTAAGAAACATATATGCAAACCATCAAAACAGTAACATTCGCCAATTTTTTGTTCTTCAAGTTTAAGTGAACAACGAGCCCCATTGATAATCATGAAACGGAAATTATTTGTAACTTTCTACAAGTAGAACAATGAATAGAACAGGTAGACGGGTGAAATCTTTCTATATATTGCTTCTAAATAGTCTAAGAAACATATATGCAAAGCATCCAAACAGTACAATTCGCCAATTTTTTGGTCTTCAAGCTTAAGTGAACTACGAGCCCCATTGTTAATCCCTTAACGGAAATTATTTGTAACTTTCGACAAGTAGAACAATGAATGGAACAGGTAGACGGTTGAAATCTTTGTATATATTGCTTCTATATAATCCAAGAAACATATATGCAAAGCATCCAAACAGTACAATTCGCCAATTATTTCATCTTCAAGTTTAAGTGAACTACGAGCCCCATTGTTAATACTTTAACGGAAATTAATTGTAACTTTCTACAAGTAGAACAATGATTGGAACACGCAGACGGTTGAAATCTTTGTATATATTGCTTCCATATAGTCTAAGAAACATATATGCAAAGCATCCAAACAGTACAATTCGCCAATTTTTTGGTCTTCAAGCTTAAGTGAACTACGAGCCCCATTGTTAATCCCTTAACGGAAATTATTTGTAACTTTCGACAAGTAGAACAATGAATGGAACAGGTAGACGGTTGAAATCTTTGTATATATTGCTTCTATATAGTCTAAGAAACATATCTGCAAATCATCCAAACAGTACAATTCGCCAATTTTTTGTTCTTCAAGTTTAAGTGAACTACGAGCCCCATTGTTAATCCTTTAAAGGAAATTATTTGTAAATTTCGACAAGTAGAACAATGAATGGAACAGGTAGACGGTTGAAATCAATGTATATATTGCTTCTATATAGTCTAAGAAACATATATGCAAAGCATCCAAACAGTACCATTCGCCAATTTTTTGTTCTTCAAGTTTAAGTGAACTACGAGCCCCATTGTTAATCCTTTAACGGAAATTAATTGTAACTTTCTACGAGTAGAACAATGATTGGAACACGTAGACGGTTGAAATCTTTGTATATATTGCTTCCATATAGTCTAAGAAACATGTACGCAAAGCATCCAAACAGTAGCATACGCCAATTTTTTGTTCTTCAAGTTTAAGTAAACTACGATCCCCATTGTTAAGCCCTTAACGGAAATTATTTGTAACTTTCGACAAGTAGAACAATGAATGGAACAGGTAGACGGTTGAAATCTTTGTATATATTGCTTCCATATAATCTAAGAAACATATATGCAAATCATCCAAACAGTACAATTCGCCAATTATTTCATCTTCAAGTTTAAGTGAACTACGAGCCCCATTGTTAATCCTTTATCGGAAATTATTTGTAACTTTCGACAAGTAGAACAATGAATGTAACTGGTAGACGGTTGAAATCTTTGTATATATTGCTTCTATATAGTCTAAGAAACATATATGCAAAGCATCCAAACAGTACCATTCGCCAATTTTTTGTTCTTCAAGATTAAGTGAACTACGAGCCCCATTGATAATCATGAAAGGGAAATTATTTGTAACTTTCTACAAGTAGAACAATGAATAGAACAGTTAGACTGTTGAAATCTTTGTATATATTGCTTCTATATAGTCTAAGAAACATATATGCAAAGCATCCAAATAGTACAATTCGACAATTTTTTGTTCTTCAAGTTTAAGTGAACAATGAGCCCCATTGTTAATCCTTTATCGGAAATTATTTGTAACTTTCGACAAGTAGATCAGTGAATGGAACAGGTAGACGGTTGAAATCTTTGTATATATTGCTTCTATATAGTATAAGAAACATATATGCAAAGCATCCAAACAGTACAATTCGCCAATTTTTTGTTCTTCAAGTTTAAGTGAACAATGAGCCCCAATGGTTAATCCGTTATCGGAAATTATTTGTAACTTTCGACAAGTAGAACAATGAATGGAACAGGAGAACTGTTGAAATCTTTGTATATATTGCTTCTATATAGTCTTAGAAATATATATGCAAAGCATCCAAACAGTACCATTCGCCAATTTTTTGTTCTTCAAGATTAAGTGAACTACGAGCCCCATTGATAATCATGAAAGGGAAATTATTTGTAACTTTCTACAAGTAGAACAATGAATAGAACAGTTAGACTGTTGAAATCTTTGTATATATTGCTTCTATATAGTTTAAGAAACATATATGCAAAGCATCCAAACAGTACAATTCGCCAATTTTTTGTTCTTCAAGTTTAAGTGAACTACGAGCCCCATTGTTAATCCTTTAAAGGAAAATATTTCTAAATTTCGACAAGTAGAACAATGAATGGATCATGCAGACGGTTGAAATCATTGTATATATTGCTTCTATATAGTCTACGAAACATATATGCAAAGCATCGAAACAGTACCATTCGCCAATTTTTTGTTCTTCAAGTTTAAGTGAACTACGAGCCCCATTGTTAATCCTTTAAAGGAAATTATTTGTAACTTTCGACAAGTAGAACAATGAATGGAACAGGTAGACTGTTGAAATCATTGTATATATTGCTTCTATATAGTCTAAGAAACATATATGCAAAGCATCCAAACAGTACAATTCGCCAATTTTTTGTTCTTCAAGTTTAAGTAAACTACGATCCCCATTGTTAATCCATTAACGGAAATTATTTGAAACTGTCGACAAGTAGAACAATGAATGGAACAGGTAGACGGTTGAAATCTTTGTATATATTGCTTCTATATAGTCTAAGAAACATATATGCAAAGCATCCAAATAGTACAATTCGACAATTTTTTGTTCTTCAAGTTTAAGTGAACAATGAGCCCCATTGTTAATCCTTTATCGGAAATTATTTGTAACTTTCGACAAGTAGATCAGTGAATGGAACAGGTAGACGGTTGAAATCTTTGTATATATTGCTTCTATATAGTATAAGAAACATATATGCAAAGCATCCAAACAGTACAATTCGCCAATTTTTTGTTCTTCAAGTTTAAGTGAACAATGAGCCCCAATGGTTAATCCGTTATCGGAAATTATTTGTAACTTTCGACAAGTAGAACAATGAATGGAACAGGAGGACTGTTGAAATCTTTGTATATATTGCTTCTATATAGTCTTAGAAATATATATGCAAAGCATCCAAACAGTACCATTCGCCAATTTTTTGTTCTTCAAGATTAAGTGAACTACGAGCCCCATTGATAATCATGAAAGGGAAATTATTTGTAACTTTCTACAAGTAGAACAATGAATAGAACAGTTAGACTGTTGAAATCTTTGTATATATTGCTTCTATATAGTTTAAGAAACATATATGCAAAGCATCCAAACAGTACAATTCGCCAATTTATTGTTCTTCAAGTTTAAGTGAACAACGAGCCCCATTGTTAATCCTTTAAAGGAAATTATTTGTAAATTTCGACAAGTAGAACAATGAATGGAACAGGTAGACTGTTGAAATCATTGTATATATTGCTTCAGTATAGCCTAAGAAACATATATGCAAAGCATCCAAATAGTACAATTCGACAATTTTTTGTTCTTCAAGTTTAAGTGAACAATGAGCCCCATTGTTAATCCTTTATCGGAAATAATTTGTAACTTTCGACAAGTAGAACAGTGAATGGAACAGGTAGACGGTTGAAATCTTTGTATATATTGCTTCTATATAGTATAAGAAACATATATGCAAAGCATCCAAACAGTACAATTCGCCAATTTTTTGTTCTTCAAGTTTAAGTAAACTACGATCCCCATTGTTAATCCCTTAACGGAAATTATTTGTGACTTTCGACAAGTAGAACAATGAATGGAACAGGTAGACGGTTGAAATCAATGTATATATTGCTTCTATATAGTCTAAGAAACATATATGCAAAGCATCCAAACAGTACCATTCGCCAATTTTTTGTTCTTCAAATTTAAGTGAACTACGAGCCCCATTGTTAATCCTTTAAAGGAAATTATTTGTAAATTTCGACAAGTAGAACAATGAATGGAACAGGTAGACTGTTGAAATCATTGTATATATTGCTTCTATATAGTCTAAGAAACATATATGCATAGCGTCCAAACAGTACAATTCGCCAATTTTTTGCTCTTCAAGTTTAAGTGAACTACGAGCCCCATTGTTAATCCTTTAAAGGAAATTATTTGTAAATTTCGGCAAGTAGAACAATGAATGGAATAGGTAGACGGTTGAAATCATTGTATATATTGCTTCTATATAGTCTAAGAAACATATCTGCAAATCATCCAAACAGTACAATTCGCCAATTATTTGATCTTCAAGTTTAAGTGAACTACGAGCTCCATTGTTAATACTTTAACGGAAATTATTTGTAACTTGCGACAAGTAGAACAATGAATGGAACAGGTAGACGGTTGAAATCAATGTATATATTGCTTCTATATAATCTAAGAAACATATATGCAAAGCATCCAAACAGTACCATTCGCCAATTTTTTGTTCGTCAAGTTTAAGTGAACAACGAGCCCCATTGTTAATCATTTAAAGCAAATTATTTGTAAATTTCGACAAGTAGAACAATGATTGGAACACGTAGACGGTTGAAATCTTTGTATATATTGCTTCCATACAGCCTAAGAAACATGTACGCAAAGCATCCAAACAGTACCATTCGCCAATTATTTCATCTTCAAGTTTAAGTGAACTACGAGCCCCATTGTTAATACTTTAATGGAAATTATTTGTAACTTGCGACAAGTAGAACAATGAGTGGAACAGGTAGACGGTTGAAATCAATGTATATATTGTTTCTATATAGTCTAAGAAACATATATGCAAATCATCCAAACAGTACCATTCGCCAATTTTTTGTTCTTCAAGTTTAAGTGAACAATGAGCCCCATTGTTAATCCTTTATCGGAAATTATTTGTAACTTTCGACAAGTAGAACAATGAATGGAACTGGTAGACGGTTGAAATCTTTTTATATATTGCTTCTATATAGTCTAAGAAACATATATGCAAAGCATCCAAATAGTACCAGTCGCCAATTTTTTGTTCTTCAAGTTTAAGTGAACAACGAGGCCCATTGATAATCATGAAACGGAAATTATTTGTAACTTTCGACAAGTAGAACAATGAATGGAACTGGTAGACGGTTGAAATCTTTTTATATATTGCTTCTATATAGTCTAAGAAACCTATATGCAAAGCATCCAAACAGTACCATTCGCCAATTTTTTGTTCTTCAAGTTTAAGTGAACAATGAGCCCCAATGGTTAATCCTTTATCGGAAATTATTTGTAATTTTCGACAAGTAGAACAATGAATGGAACAGGTAGACGGTTGAAATCTTTGTATATATTGCTTCTATATGATCTAAGAAACATATATGCAAACCATCAAAACAGTAACATTCGCCAATTTTTTGTTCTTCAAGTTTAAGTGAACAACGAGCCCCATTGATAATCATGAAACGGAAATTATTTGTAACTTTCTACAAGTAGAACAATGAATAGAACAGGTAGACGGGTGAAATCTTTCTATATATTGCTTCTAAATAGTCTAAGAAACATATATGCAAAGCATCCAAACAGTACAATTCGCCAATTTTTTGGTCTTCAAGCTTAAGTGAACTACGAGCCCCATTGTTAATCCCTTAACGGAAATTATTTGTAACTTTCGACAAGTAGAACAATGAATGGAACAGGTAGACGGTTGAAATCTTTGTATATATTGCTTCTATATAATCCAAGAAACATATATGCAAAGCATCCAAACAGTACAATTCGCCAATTATTTCATCTTCAAGTTTAAGTGAACTACGAGCCCCATTGTTAATACTTTAACGGAAATTAATTGTAACTTTCTACAAGTAGAACAATGATTGGAACACGCAGACGGTTGAAATCTTTGTATATATTGCTTCCATATAGTCTAAGAAACATATATGCAAAGCATCCAAACAGTACAATTCGCCAATTTTTTGGTCTTCAAGCTTAAGTGAACTACGAGCCCCATTGTTAATCCCTTAACGGAAATTATTTGTAACTTTCGACAAGTAGAACAATGAATGGAACAGGTAGACGGTTGAAATCTTTGTATATATTGCTTCTATATAGTCTAAGAAACATATCTGCAAATCATCCAAACAGTACAATTCGCCAATTTTTTGTTCTTCAAGTTTAAGTGAACTACGAGCCCCATTGTTAATCCTTTAAAGGAAATTATTTGTAAATTTCGACAAGTAGAACAATGAATGGAACAGGTAGACGGTTGAAATCAATGTATATATTGCTTCTATATAGTCTAAGAAACATATATGCAAAGCATCCAAACAGTACCATTCGCCAATTTTTTGTTCTTCAAGTTTAAGTGAACTACGAGCCCCATTGTTAATCCTTTAACGGAAATTAATTGTAACTTTCTACGAGTAGAACAATGATTGGAACACGTAGACGGTTGAAATCTTTGTATATATTGCTTCCATATAGTCTAAGAAACATGTACGCAAAGCATCCAAACAGTAGCATACGCCAATTTTTTGTTCTTCAAGTTTAAGTAAACTACGATCCCCATTGTTAAGCCCTTAACGGAAATTATTTGTAACTTTCGACAAGTAGAACAATGAATGGAACAGGTAGACGGTTGAAATCTTTGTATATATTGCTTCCATATAATCTAAGAAACATATATGCAAATCATCCAAACAGTACAATTCGCCAATTATTTCATCTTCAAGTTTAAGTGAACTACGAGCCCCATTGTTAATCCTTTATCGGAAATTATTTGTAACTTTCGACAAGTA
>CAXDIW010000299.1:82500-85403 GCA_963989415.1 Cerceris ruficornis | reverse complement strand
TGCATGGCCGTTCTTAGTTGGTGGAGCGATTTGTCTGGTTAATTCCGATAACGAACGAGACTCTAGCCTGCTAAATAGACGTACCTTATGGTATCTCGAAGGCTCGTCCGCCGTGGCTTCGGTCACGCGTGAGGCGAGTTTTTACTACCAACGTAACAACAAATCTTCTTAGAGGGACAGGCGGCTTCTAGCCGCACGAGATTGAGCAATAACAGGTCTGTGATGCCCTTAGATGTTCTGGGCCGCACGCGCGCTACACTGAAGGAATCAGCGTGTTTTCCCTGGCCGAAAGGTCCGGGTAACCCGCTGAACCTCCTTCGTGCTAGGGATTGGGGCTTGCAATTTTTCCCCATGAACGAGGAATTCCTAGTAAGCGTGAGTCATAAGCTCGCGTTGATTACGTCCCTGCCCTTTGTGCACACCGCCCGTCGCTACTACCGATTGAATGATTTAGTGAGGTCTTCGGACTGGTGCGCGGCAATGTTAAGGCATTACCGATGTTGCCGGGAAGATGACCAAACTTGATCATTTAGAGGAAGTAAAAGTCGTAACAAGGTTTCCGTAGGTGAACCTGCGGAAGGATCATTAACGTCTTGCAAAGACAAGAGTATTTTTCACATAAATGCCTTTCTCTATCAGCGAAAGGCATTTTACAAACGCCAAAACTTTTTTGAACGTTAATCGGCACGCTCGAACGTACATTTACGTGCTGAAAAAAATGGGCGCAAAGCAAGGAGTTTTCTTACGCTACTTCGTCGTCACTGCCCGACACGATGACACGATGCCGCTATAGGGCCTTGGAGTTACAAAGAGTGGTTGTATCTCTCCCCTACGCGGCAGCGCTTCTCTTCTTGGTGCTTCTCTCTGTTGTATATATTCTCGCGTTGGTGTCTGTCCTCTTGAACGAACCGAGGCAGTCATCTGGCTTTCGAACGGAAAATTGAGAGAATCGAACGTAACACCAAGAGGAGAGAGAGAGAGAGAGTGAGGGCCAGTCGATCGGCAGTGACGCTCGATGTAAGAGGAGAGACCAAAGACGGGAAGGAGAAGAATGTGTGTCAGAGAGAGAGAGGAGAGAGGATGTGGAATAAAGAGAGGAGGGTGTCGCCAAGAGAGAGAGGAATGAACTCTTGGACAAGAGGGGAATGAATCGAACGAGAGTTATATATTATGCCGGCTTCGTTTTCTGGTTCATGCTGTCGCTGCGCGCATTGCAAACTCGTGCAGGGGTGTGAACTTTGAAATTGTTGCCGCATAAAATGTGTGTGATATTCCCCCAGTCTTCGAGGACAGACCGACCATATGAGAGTGTGTACAGAGTATCATCGGCGGCACACACCTCTTTATCTCACCCTCGCTTCGTCAGCTTCTCCATCGAACGAAACCGTCGCTCTTCGAGCACTTCTTACCGAATAAGCGGAGAAATTCCTTTCGAACGAGCACAATCTGCGAGATCTCGAACGAACGTGAGCTTAACGATAGCGTTGCACACGGTTCTCGTAGTTGTGCCATCGGAGTCAACTTGTCGATGTCTTCTACTCTGAAGCGAGAGCAGCAGCAGCACAAAGAGGAAAAGAAGAGTTGTCTTTCCTCTTTCGCCAAAGAGTTTGAAGATTCGGCATAATTCTGACAAGAAATTTTGAGCGAGCGTATAAACTACGCGCGTCGAGTGAACCCGTCCGTCCACAAGTGTGCTTCTTCTCAGTTCGAACGATCGGCGGAGAGTCCTCGTTTGATGAGGCTTTCTCCCCACACACTGAGAGGAAGGAGAATGCGTTGTTGTGCGTTCGGTCGGGCAATGTGTGCCGGCGTGTAGTTTTGCGCGACGAAGTATTATGAGAAGAGAGAGAGAGAGGAGGAAGAGATCTGTCTCATTCGAACGACAATATTTTAAGAGATAGATTTTGCGCCTCCGGAAATAAGTTCGCTTTCGAACGATGTTCCAGAACGACTGCTGTCTAATGTCGTCGTCGTTGTCGCTGAAAGGGGAAAGAAGAGTGGTCTTTCCTTTGCGGCGCGGCGGCGGCGACAAACAGCAAAGCAGCTTGTCACGGAACTACTTTTGCGACTTTACCGTTTGCGAAGAAGTGTTCTCTCGTGTACTTCGTGTGTGTGGACATTTGAACGAAAATAGCGTTGTTGAGAGTTCGAACGGAAGCGCTCTGATGAAGGAAGAGGGGTGTAGAACACTAGCGTGGAAAGAGCCTGCTGCGGGATACCCGAAGGCGCAATCCACGAAGACCCTTCTCTTCTCAGAGCTCCTCTCTCTACGTTATTATTGCTGTCCCCTTCGTGTCAGAATTTTTGATGGCACTCTCCGTGCTGACGGCCGATGAAGCACTGGTGTGCGTAGTCTCGTTACGACGAGGGTGCGGACGCTCGTTCTCACGGTCGGATCGACAAACTTAAACTCCGATTTTGCCGTTGTCGTCATCTAAACGACTAACGGTGCTCGGCCTCGTTCTAGCGCTCCGGAACGCGGTTAAACCGAGCCTCGGCTTGTCCGAGGGAGAACACCTGAACCATGTTTGCTTTCTATACGAAGCAAAAAGCATATAATGCAAATACAACCCTGAACGGTGGATCACTTGGCTCGTGGGTCGATGAAGAACGCAGCTAATTGCGCGTCAACGTGTGAACTGCAGGACACATGAACATCGACATTTCGAACGCACATTGCGGTCCTCGGATATAATTCCCGGACCACGCCTGGCTGAGGGTCGTTTATGTACCCAAAAACTGCTTGCGCGGCTCTTTGTGTCTTCCTTCATCATGAGGAGAAGACACTTGTAGAGTCTCGTACGAGCGAATTTGTTGGACGTTCGTCGGAATTTGCCGCAGACTGGAAGAGAATAATAACGTCTCTCCTCGACGCGGATCCGACGTCGTCTGAAATGATTATA
>CAXDIW010000299.1:70000-72500 GCA_963989415.1 Cerceris ruficornis | reverse complement strand
ATAAGTTGCAAAAATTTGTTTATTAACAAAAATTTTCGCCCCGGGCAATATTGTTTCTCTTTCGATTCCGCGCCAGAAAGTATTAAAACTTTTTCCTCTAGGTCGCACCGCTGCCGCTCTACTGTCTTGGCGGAAACACCACTGCCGCCCGTCCTTACGAAATCGGTTAATCAACAATAAGTCGCAAAATTGGCCTATTAACGAAATTTTTCGCCCAGTGCAATGTTGTTTCTTTTTCGATTCTGCGTAAAAAAGAAAGATACACTTTTTCCTCTAAGTCGCACCGTTGAGGCTCTACACTCTTGTAAAGGTCTACGCCGCTAGGACTTAGAAAAATTTTCATACTTTACGATTTTTTCTCTCGATTTTATCGGTATAGGAAAGTGTTGTAGAGGAAAACGTTTGGGACGAAAGTTTCATGGCTTGCGATGCTCTACAAGAATACGACACTTCGATCGCCCGCCGAAATTAGGAAATCGGTTAATTAACAATAAGTTGCAAAAATTTGTTTATTAACAAAAATTTTCGCCCCGGGCAATATTGTTTCTCTTTCGATTCCGCGCCAGAAAGTATTAAAACTTTTTCCTCTAGGTCGCACCGCTGCCGCTCTACTGTCTTGGCGGGAAGACCACTGCCGCTCGTCCTTACGAAATCGGTTAATCAACAATAAGTCGCAAAATTGGCCTATTAACGAAATTTTTCGCCCAGTGCAATGTTGTTTCTTTTTCGATTCTGCGTAAAAAAGAAAGATACACTTTTTCCTCTAAGTCGCACCGTTGAGGCTCTACACTCTTGTAAAGGTCTACGCCGCTAGGACTTAGAAAAATTTTCATACTTTACGATTTTTTCTCTCGATTTTATCGGTATAGGAAAGCGTTGTAGAGGAAAACGTTTGGGACGAAAGTTTCATGGCTTGCGATGCTCTACAAGAATACGACAGTTCGATCGCCCGCCGAAATTAGGAAATCGGTTAATTAACAATAAGTTGCAAAAATTTGTTTATTAACAAAAATTTTCGCCCCGGGCAATATTGTTTCTCTTTCGATTCCGCGCCAGAAAGTATTAAAACTTTTTCCACTAGGTCGCACCGCTGCCGCTCTACTGTCTTGGCGGAAACACCACTGCCGCCCGTCCTTACGAAATCGGTTAATCAACAATAAGTCGCAAAATTGGCCTATTAACGAAATTTTTCGCCCAGTGCAATGTTGTTTCTTTTTCGATTCTGCGTAAAAAAGAAAGATACACTTTTTCCTCTAAGTCGCACCGTTGAGGCTCTACACTCTTGTAAAGGTCTACGCCGCTAGGACTTAGAAAAATTTTCATACGCAACGGTTATTCTACAATAACTTTATAAATATTTTGTTTTGCTTGTATACGTGTATAACATTAATTGCTTCAAATACCCATCCCCGTCGATTGGTGGTTTTAGAAAATTTCTGCGATTAAAAAAAATTTTTATCGCTCTAATTATTGTTAAATATTTTCTAATCTACAATGTAAAATTAAAAACACCCTTATAAAAAGTTGTTGGTATTTTGATCTTATACGAGAATCTATATTTTGTTTTCCAAAAATAATTTTTTTGAGTTTTGAGCCTAACTTCAACTCGCCGTAAAATTTAAATTTTTAAAAAAAATTAAATTTTTTCCTGGCATTATTTATTAATTAGCCCTTCCGCGAGTATCTGTAAAAAAAAAATCTCGAATTTCGAATAATTAAGCATACTTTACTCTTGTGAACTAGCCTTCGCTCGAGCGTCAAAGTCCCAACAGTCCGAAAGTACCGGGGGACTTTACCTAGGCGGGCGGCCGGCGGTCGGCCGTGCCGGCGCCGACGCTCATGCTGGCGCCCTGGGTACTATAAGAGAGACCTTGGTGCGAACGATCCGGCCGGGGCAGCCGCTCGGTCGACTGCCATCGGTTGCGCTTCGTGCGTATCCATTCGAACGTACTTTATACATACTATTTAAATCTCTACACTACATTGCCACGGGTCGAAGTTCTGTACTGAATGACCCTTATGTGGCGACTATCCTCTTTCGGGGATTTTGGATGTAAGAGGCGTCGGTGTCTTTTTAGATTCGACGTTTCGAGCACCTACTGAGCGACCACTCTAGTCTCCGTGCGAGAATATCTGTTGACATAGACATATAAAGCAAAGTTGAAACGTACCGAAAAGTCGTGTACGAACTTTAATAGCAGAACTGGCGAAAGGAATAGTGAGTGCGCCATATACCGTTGAGCAATTTTGAGGTTATCTTTTTAGGCCGGGCTGAGAGGTTGGGCCTGGCCTACGAATGCGTTACATTCGTGCTCTTGTTAAGAACGGATGGCAAATAAAGGCACTCGGAAGGAGGAGGAGAAATTTTTTTAAAGGCATATTTGGTGGAAAATATGTCACTTTACTACTGTAAAGTACGATCTTTATTAATAGAAAACTATTTGGCTGGAGGAACGCATTTGTAGTTTGGTGGAACATATGCGAGAAGGAGTTGGAGGAA
>CAXDIW010000299.1:65000-67500 GCA_963989415.1 Cerceris ruficornis | reverse complement strand
GGTGTCTGTCCTCTTGAACGAACCGAGGCAGTCATCTGGCTTTCGAACGGAAAATTGAGAGAATCGAACGTAACACCAAGAGGAGAGAGAGAGAGAGAGTGAGGGCCAGTCGATCGGCAGTGACGCTCGATGTAAGAGGAGAGACCAAAGACGGGAAGGAGAAGAATGTGTGTCAGAGAGAGAGAGGAGAGAGGATGTGGAATAAAGAGAGGAGGGTGTCGCCAAGAGAGAGAGGAATGAACTCTTGGACAAGAGGGGAATGAATCGAACGAGAGTTATATATTATGCCGGCTTCGTTTTCTGGTTCATGCTGTCGCTGCGCGCATTGCAAACTCGTGCAGGGGTGTGAACTTTGAAATTGTTGCCGCATAAAATGTGTGTGATATTCCCCCAGTCTTCGAGGACAGACCGACCATATGAGAGTGTGTACAGAGTATCATCGGCGGCACACACCTCTTTATCTCACCCTCGCTTCGTCAGCTTCTCCATCGAACGAAACCGTCGCTCTTCGAGCACTTCTTACCGAATAAGCGGAGAAATTCCTTTCGAACGAGCACAATCTGCGAGATCTCGAACGAACGTGAGCTTAACGATAGCGTTGCACACGGTTCTCGTAGTTGTGCCATCGGAGTCAACTTGTCGATGTCTTCTACTCTGAAGCGAGAGCAGCAGCAGCACAAAGAGGAAAAGAAGAGTTGTCTTTCCTCTTTCGCCAAAGAGTTTGAAGATTCGGCATAATTCTGACAAGAAATTTTGAGCGAGCGTATAAACTACGCGCGTCGAGTGAACCCGTCCGTCCACAAGTGTGCTTCTTCTCAGTTCGAACGATCGGCGGAGAGTCCTCGTTTGATGAGGCTTTCTCCCCACACACTGAGAGGAAGGAGAATGCGTTGTTGTGCGTTCGGTCGGGCAATGTGTGCCGGCGTGTAGTTTTGCGCGACGAAGTATTATGAGAAGAGAGAGAGAGAGGAGGAAGAGATCTGTCTCATTCGAACGACAATATTTTAAGAGATAGATTTTGCGCCTCCGGAAATAAGTTCGCTTTCGAACGATGTTCCAGAACGACTGCTGTCTAATGTCGTCGTCGTTGTCGCTGAAAGGGGAAAGAAGAGTGGTCTTTCCTTTGCGGCGCGGCGGCGGCGACAAACAGCAAAGCAGCTTGTCACGGAACTACTTTTGCGACTTTACCGTTTGCGAAGAAGTGTTCTCTCGTGTACTTCGTGTGTGTGGACATTTGAACGAAAATAGCGTTGTTGAGAGTTCGAACGGAAGCGCTCTGATGAAGGAAGAGGGGTGTAGAACACTAGCGTGGAAAGAGCCTGCTGCGGGATACCCGAAGGCGCAATCCACGAAGACCCTTCTCTTCTCAGAGCTCCTCTCTCTACGTTATTATTGCTGTCCCCTTCGTGTCAGAATTTTTGATGGCACTCTCCGTGCTGACGGCCGATGAAGCACTGGTGTGCGTAGTCTCGTTACGACGAGGGTGCGGACGCTCGTTCTCACGGTCGGATCGACAAACTTAAACTCCGATTTTGCCGTTGTCGTCATCTAAACGACTAACGGTGCTCGGCCTCGTTCTAGCGCTCCGGAACGCGGTTAAACCGAGCCTCGGCTTGTCCGAGGGAGAACACCTGAACCATGTTTGCTTTCTATACGAAGCAAAAAGCATATAATGCAAATACAACCCTGAACGGTGGATCACTTGGCTCGTGGGTCGATGAAGAACGCAGCTAATTGCGCGTCAACGTGTGAACTGCAGGACACATGAACATCGACATTTCGAACGCACATTGCGGTCCTCGGATATAATTCCCGGACCACGCCTGGCTGAGGGTCGTTTATGTACCCAAAAACTGCTTGCGCGGCTCTTTGTGTCTTCCTTCATCATGAGGAGAAGACACTTGTAGAGTCTCGTACGAGCGAATTTGTTGGACGTTCGTCGGAATTTGCCGCAGACTGGAAGAGAATAATAACGTCTCTCCTCGACGCGGATCCGACGTCGTCTGAAATGATTATAAGAGAACGAGAAAAGTGCGGAGGATTGAAAGAACGAAAAGGACGTGTACGTCTTAGATTGCGCAGAGAACAACTCTTTTTAGTTTCGTACAGAAAGAGATCGAACGTAATACCGCGCGATGAAAATAATATCTCTCTTACCTTTCTTTCCCGCAGTTTCTGGCAAAGCATCCTCGAACGAGAGAGAATACATACACATATGATGCTATGCCTCGAACGAAGGAGAAACTGCTGTGGTATCCGAGAATGCCAAAAGGGAATTGCTTAGGGAAAGAGATTTTCTTCATCGTAGCGTTTCGAACGAAATTCTTTTATCAAAGATATCTGCGCAATCGAACGAAATCGTCCGAGAGAGCTCCACGCCGCCAATTTCGTGTCTCCCACGATCGTCGCAGATTTTCGTGCCCGGTCGTCGAGTCCCCGACTCTTAAATTTGCGTTCCATTTCGAGGTGCTTTGTGCTCTGAAATTCTCCGACCTAACCC
>CAXDIW010000299.1:50000-57500 GCA_963989415.1 Cerceris ruficornis | reverse complement strand
GGCTTGCGATGCTCTACAAGAATACGACAGTTCGATCGCCCGCCGAAATTAGGAAATCGGTTAATTAACAATAAGTTGCAAAAATTTGTTTATTAACAAAAATTTTCGCCCCGGGCAATATTGTTTCTCTTTCGATTCCGCGCCAGAAAGTATTAAAACTTTTTCCTCTAGGTCGCACCGCTGCCGCTCTACTGTCTTGGCGGAAACACCACTGCCGCCCGTCCTTACGAAATCGGTTAATCAACAATAAGTCGCAAAATTGGCCTATTAACGAAATTTTTCGCCCAGTGCAATGTTGTTTCTTTTTCGATTCTGCGTAAAAAAGAAAGATACACTTTTTCCTCTAAGTCGCACCGTTGAGGCTCCACACTCTTGTAAAGGTCTACGCCGCTAGGACTTAGAAAAATTTTCATACTTTACGATTTTTTCTCTCGATTTTATCGGTATAGGAAAGCGTTGTAGAGGAAAACGTTTGGGACGAAAGTTTCATGGCTTGCGATGCTCTACAAGAATACGACATTTCGATCGCCCGCCGAAATTAGGAAATCGGTTAATTAACAATAAGTTGCAAAAATTTGTTTATTAACAAAAATTTTCGCCCCGGGCAATATTGTTTCTCTTTCGATTCCGCGCCAGAAAGTATTAAAACTTTTTCCTCTAGGTCGCACCGCTGCCGCTCTACTGTCTTGGCGGAAACACCACTGCCGCCCGTCCTTACGAAATCGGTTAATCAACAATAAGTCGCAAAATTGGCCTATTAACGAAATTTTTCGCCCAGTGCAATGTTGTTTCTTTTTCGATTCTGCGTAAAAAAGAAAGATACACTTTTTCCTCTAAGTCGCACCGTTGAGGCTCTACACTCTTGTAAAGGTCTACGCCGCTAGGACTTAGAAAAATTTTCATACTTTACGATTTTTTCTCTCGATTTTATCGGTATAGGAAAGCGTTGTAGAGGAAAACGTTTGGGACGAAAGTTTCATGGCTTGCGATGCTCTACAAGAATACGACACTTCGATCGCCCGCCGAAATTAGGAAATCGGTTAATTAACAATAAGTTGCAAAAATTTGTTTATTAACAAAAATTTTCGCCCCGGGCAATATTGTTTCTCTTTCGATTTCGCACCAGAAAGTATTAAAACTTTTTCCTCTAGGTCGCACCGCTGCCGCTCTACTGTCTTGGCGGGAAGACCACTGCCGCTCGTCCTTACGAAATCGGTTAATCAACAATAAGTCGCAAAATTGGCCTATTAACGAAATTTTTCGCCCAGTGCAATGTTGTTTCTTTTTCGATTCTGCGTAAAAAAGAAAGATACACTTTTTCCTCTAAGTCGCACCGTTGAGGCTCTACACTCTTGTAAAGGTCTACGCCGCTAGGACTTAGAAAAATTTTCATACTTTACGATTTTTTCTCTCGATTTTATCGGTATAGGAAAGCGTTGTAGAGGAAAACGTTTGGGACGAAAGTTTCATGGCTTGCGATGCTCTACAAGAATACGACACTTCGATCGCCCGCCGAAATTAGGAAATCGGTTAATTAACAATAAGTTGCAAAAATTTGTTTATTAACAAAAATTTTCGCCCCGGGCAATATTGTTTCTCTTTCGATTCCGCGCCAGAAAGTATTAAAACTTTTTCCTCTAGGTCGCACCGCTGCCGCTCTACTGTCTTGGCGGGAAGACCACTGCCGCTCGTCCTTACGAAATCGGTTAATCAACAATAAGTCGCAAAATTGGCCTATTAACGAAATTTTTCGCCCAGTGCAATGTTGTTTCTTTTTCGATTCTGCGTAAAAAAGAAAGATACACTTTTTCCTCTAAGTCGCACCGTTGAGGCTCTACACTCTTGTAAAGGTCTACGCCGCTAGGACTTAGAAAAATTTTCATACTTTACGATTTTTTCTCTCGATTTTATCGGTATAGGAAAGCGTTGTAGAGGAAAACGTTTGGGACGAAAGTTTCATGGCTTGCGATGCTCTACAAGAATACGACACTTCGATCGCCCGCCGAAATTAGGAAATCGGTTAATTAACAATAAGTTGCAAAAATTTGTTTATTAACAAAAATTTTCGCCCCGGGCAATATTGTTTCTCTTTCGATTCCGCGCCAGAAAGTATTAAAACTTTTTCCTCTAGGTCGCACCGCTGCCGCTCTACTGTCTTGGCGGGAAGACCACTGCCGCTCGTCCTTACGAAATCGGTTAATCAACAATAAGTCGCAAAATTGGCCTATTAACGAAATTTTTCGCCCAGTGCAATGTTGTTTCTTTTTCGATTCTGCGTAAAAAAGAAAGATACACTTTTTCCTCTAAGTCGCACCGTTGAGGCTCCACACTCTTGTAAAGGTCTACGCCGCTAGGACTTAGAAAAATTTTCATACTTTACGATTTTTTCTCTCGATTTTATCGGTATAGGAAAGCGTTGTAGAGGAAAACGTTTGGGACGAAAGTTTCATGGCTTGCGATGCTCTACAAGAATACGACACTTCGATCGCCCGCCGAAATTAGGAAATCGGTTAATTAACAATAAGTTGCAAAAATTTGTTTATTAACAAAAATTTTCGCCCCGGGCAATATTGTTTCTCTTTCGATTCCGCGCCAGAAAGTATTAAAACTTTTTCCTCTAGGTCGCACCGCTGCCGCTCTACTGTCTTGGCGGGAAGACCACTGCCGCTCGTCCTTACGAAATCGGTTAATCAACAATAAGTCGCAAAATTGGCCTATTAACGAAATTTTTCGCCCAGTGCAATGTTGTTTCTTTTTCGATTCTGCGTAAAAAAGAAAGATACACTTTTTCCTCTAAGTCGCACCGTTGAGGCTCTACACTCTTGTAAAGGTCTACGCCGCTAGGACTTAGAAAAATTTTCATACTTTACGATTTTTTCTCTCGATTTTATCGGTATAGGAAAGCGTTGTAGAGGAAAACGTTTGGGACGAAAGTTTCATGGCTTGCGATGCTCTACAAGAATACGACATTTCGATCGCCCGCCGAAATTAGGAAATCGGTTAATTAACAATAAGTTGCAAAAATTTGTTTATTAACAAAAATTTTCGCCCCGGGCAATATTGTTTCTCTTTCGATTCCGCGCCAGAAAGTATTAAAACTTTTTCCTCTAGGTCGCACCGCTGCCGCTCTACTGTCTTGGCGGAAACACCACTGCCGCCCGTCCTTACGAAATCGGTTAATCAACAATAAGTCGCAAAATTGGCCTATTAACGAAATTTTTCGCCCAGTGCAATGTTGTTTCTTTTTCGATTCTGCGTAAAAAAGAAAGATACACTTTTTCCTCTAAGTCGCACCGTTGAGGCTCCACACTCTTGTAAAGGTCTACGCCGCTAGGACTTAGAAAAATTTTCATACTTTACGATTTTTTCTCTCGATTTTATCGGTATAGGAAAGCGTTGTAGAGGAAAACGTTTGGGACGAAAGTTTCATGGCTTGCGATGCTCTACAAGAATACGACATTTCGATCGCCCGCCGAAATTAGGAAATCGGTTAATTAACAATAAGTTGCAAAAATTTGTTTATTAACAAAAATTTTCGCCCCGGGCAATATTGTTTCTCTTTCGATTCCGCGCCAGAAAGTATTAAAACTTTTTCCTCTAGGTCGCACCGCTGCCGCTCTACTGTCTTGGCGGAAACACCACTGCCGCCCGTCCTTACGAAATCGGTTAATCAACAATAAGTCGCAAAATTGGCCTATTAACGAAATTTTTCGCCCAGTGCAATGTTGTTTCTTTTTCGATTCTGCGTAAAAAAGAAAGATACACTTTTTCCTCTAAGTCGCACCGTTGAGGCTCTACACTCTTGTAAAGGTCTACGCCGCTAGGACTTAGAAAAATTTTCATACTTTACGATTTTTTCTCTCGATTTTATCGGTATAGGAAAGCGTTGTAGAGGAAAACGTTTGGGACGAAAGTTTCATGGCTTGCGATGCTCTACAAGAATACGACATTTCGATCGCCCGCCGAAATTAGGAAATCGGTTAATTAACAATAAGTTGCAAAAATTTGTTTATTAACAAAAATTTTCGCCCCGGGCAATATTGTTTCTCTTTCGATTCCGCGCCAGAAAGTATTAAAACTTTTTCCTCTAGGTCGCACCGCTGCCGCTCTACTGTCTTGGCGGAAACACCACTGCCGCCCGTCCTTACGAAATCGGTTAATCAACAATAAGTCGCAAAATTGGCCTATTAACGAAATTTTTCGCCCAGTGCAATGTTGTTTCTTTTTCGATTCTGCGTAAAAAAGAAAGATACACTTTTTCCTCTAAGTCGCACCGTTGAGGCTCTACACTCTTGTAAAGGTCTACGCCGCTAGGACTTAGAAAAATTTTCATACTTTACGATTTTTTCTCTCGATTTTATCGGTATAGGAAAGTGTTGTAGAGGAAAACGTTTGGGACGAAAGTTTCATGGCTTGCGATGCTCTACAAGAATACGACACTTCGATCGCCCGCCGAAATTAGGAAATCGGTTAATTAACAATAAGTTGCAAAAATTTGTTTATTAACAAAAATTTTCGCCCCGGGCAATATTGTTTCTCTTTCGATTCCGCGCCAGAAAGTATTAAAACTTTTTCCTCTAGGTCGCACCGCTGCCGCTCTACTGTCTTGGCGGGAAGACCACTGCCGCTCGTCCTTACGAAATCGGTTAATCAACAATAAGTCGCAAAATTGGCCTATTAACGAAATTTTTCGCCCAGTGCAATGTTGTTTCTTTTTCGATTCTGCGTAAAAAAGAAAGATACACTTTTTCCTCTAAGTCGCACCGTTGAGGCTCCACACTCTTGTAAAGGTCTACGCCGCTAGGACTTAGAAAAATTTTCATACTTTACGATTTTTTCTCTCGATTTTATCGGTATAGGAAAGCGTTGTAGAGGAAAACGTTTGGGACGAAAGTTTCATGGCTTGCGATGCTCTACAAGAATACGACATTTCGATCGCCCGCCGAAATTAGGAAATCGGTTAATTAACAATAAGTTGCAAAAATTTGTTTATTAACAAAAATTTTCGCCCCGGGCAATATTGTTTCTCTTTCGATTCCGCGCCAGAAAGTATTAAAACTTTTTCCTCTAGGTCGCACCGCTGCCGCTCTACTGTCTTGGCGGAAACACCACTGCCGCCCGTCCTTACGAAATCGGTTAATCAACAATAAGTCGCAAAATTGGCCTATTAACGAAATTTTTCGCCCAGTGCAATGTTGTTTCTTTTTCGATTCTGCGTAAAAAAGAAAGATACACTTTTTCCTCTAAGTCGCACCGTTGAGGCTCTACACTCTTGTAAAGGTCTACGCCGCTAGGACTTAGAAAAATTTTCATACTTTACGATTTTTTCTCTCGATTTTATCGGTATAGGAAAGTGTTGTAGAGGAAAACGTTTGGGACGAAAGTTTCATGGCTTGCGATGCTCTACAAGAATACGACACTTCGATCGCCCGCCGAAATTAGGAAATCGGTTAATTAACAATAAGTTGCAAAAATTTGTTTATTAACAAAAATTTTCGCCCCGGGCAATATTGTTTCTCTTTCGATTCCGCGCCAGAAAGTATTAAAACTTTTTCCTCTAGGTCGCACCGCTGCCGCTCTACTGTCTTGGCGGGAAGACCACTGCCGCTCGTCCTTACGAAATCGGTTAATCAACAATAAGTCGCAAAATTGGCCTATTAACGAAATTTTTCGCCCAGTGCAATGTTGTTTCTTTTTCGATTCTGCGTAAAAAAGAAAGATACACTTTTTCCTCTAAGTCGCACCGTTGAGGCTCTACACTCTTGTAAAGGTCTACGCCGCTAGGACTTAGAAAAATTTTCATACTTTACGATTTTTTCTCTCGATTTTATCGGTATAGGAAAGCGTTGTAGAGGAAAACGTTTGGGACGAAAGTTTCATGGCTTGCGATGCTCTACAAGAATACGACAGTTCGATCGCCCGCCGAAATTAGGAAATCGGTTAATTAACAATAAGTTGCAAAAATTTGTTTATTAACAAAAATTTTCGCCCCGGGCAATATTGTTTCTCTTTCGATTCCGCGCCAGAAAGTATTAAAACTTTTTCCACTAGGTCGCACCGCTGCCGCTCTACTGTCTTGGCGGAAACACCACTGCCGCCCGTCCTTACGAAATCGGTTAATCAACAATAAGTCGCAAAATTGGCCTATTAACGAAATTTTTCGCCCAGTGCAATGTTGTTTCTTTTTCGATTCTGCGTAAAAAAGAAAGATACACTTTTTCCTCTAAGTCGCACCGTTGAGGCTCTACACTCTTGTAAAGGTCTACGCCGCTAGGACTTAGAAAAATTTTCATACGCAACGGTTATTCTACAATAACTTTATAAATATTTTGTTTTGCTTGTATACGTGTATAACATTAATTGCTTCAAATACCCATCCCCGTCGATTGGTGGTTTTAGAAAATTTCTGCGATTAAAAAAAATTTTTATCGCTCTAATTATTGTTAAATATTTTCTAATCTACAATGTAAAATTAAAAACACCCTTATAAAAAGTTGTTGGTATTTTGATCTTATACGAGAATCTATATTTTGTTTTCCAAAAATAATTTTTTTGAGTTTTGAGCCTAACTTCAACTCGCCGTAAAATTTAAATTTTTAAAAAAAATTAAATTTTTTCCTGGCATTATTTATTAATTAGCCCTTCCGCGAGTATCTGTAAAAAAAAAATCTCGAATTTCGAATAATTAAGCATACTTTACTCTTGTGAACTAGCCTTCGCTCGAGCGTCAAAGTCCCAACAGTCCGAAAGTACCGGGGGACTTTACCTAGGCGGGCGGCCGGCGGTCGGCCGTGCCGGCGCCGACGCTCATGCTGGCGCCCTGGGTACTATAAGAGAGACCTTGGTGCGAACGATCCGGCCGGGGCAGCCGCTCGGTCGACTGCCATCGGTTGCGCTTCGTGCGTATCCATTCGAACGTACTTTATACATACTATTTAAATCTCTACACTACATTGCCACGGGTCGAAGTTCTGTACTGAATGACCCTTATGTGGCGACTATCCTCTTTCGGGGATTTTGGATGTAAGAGGCGTCGGTGTCTTTTTAGATTCGACGTTTCGAGCACCTACTGAGCGACCACTCTAGTCTCCGTGCGAGAATATCTGTTGACATAGACATATAAAGCAAAGTTGAAACGTACCGAAAAGTCGTGTACGAACTTTAATAGCAGAACTGGCGAAAGGAATAGTGAGTGCGCCATATACCGTTGAGCAATTTTGAGGTTATCTTTTTAGGCCGGGCTGAGAGGTTGGGCCTGGCCTACGAATGCGTTACATTCGTGCTCTTGTTAAGAACGGATGGCAAATAAAGGCACTCGGAAGGAGGAGGAGAAATTTTTTTAAAGGCATATTTGGTGGAAAATATGTCACTTTACTACTGTAAAGTACGATCTTTATTAATAGAAAACTATTTGGCTGGAGGAACGCATTTGTAGTTTGGTGGAACATATGCGAGAAGGAGTTGGAGGAAATTTGTCACTTTACTGCAAAAGTGTACGAA
>CAXDIW010000299.1:45000-47500 GCA_963989415.1 Cerceris ruficornis | reverse complement strand
GTCATCTGGCTTTCGAACGGAAAATTGAGAGAATCGAACGTAACACCAAGAGGAGAGAGAGAGAGAGAGTGAGGGCCAGTCGATCGGCAGTGACGCTCGATGTAAGAGGAGAGACCAAAGACGGGAAGGAGAAGAATGTGTGTCAGAGAGAGAGAGGAGAGAGGATGTGGAATAAAGAGAGGAGGGTGTCGCCAAGAGAGAGAGGAATGAACTCTTGGACAAGAGGGGAATGAATCGAACGAGAGTTATATATTATGCCGGCTTCGTTTTCTGGTTCATGCTGTCGCTGCGCGCATTGCAAACTCGTGCAGGGGTGTGAACTTTGAAATTGTTGCCGCATAAAATGTGTGTGATATTCCCCCAGTCTTCGAGGACAGACCGACCATATGAGAGTGTGTACAGAGTATCATCGGCGGCACACACCTCTTTATCTCACCCTCGCTTCGTCAGCTTCTCCATCGAACGAAACCGTCGCTCTTCGAGCACTTCTTACCGAATAAGCGGAGAAATTCCTTTCGAACGAGCACAATCTGCGAGATCTCGAACGAACGTGAGCTTAACGATAGCGTTGCACACGGTTCTCGTAGTTGTGCCATCGGAGTCAACTTGTCGATGTCTTCTACTCTGAAGCGAGAGCAGCAGCAGCACAAAGAGGAAAAGAAGAGTTGTCTTTCCTCTTTCGCCAAAGAGTTTGAAGATTCGGCATAATTCTGACAAGAAATTTTGAGCGAGCGTATAAACTACGCGCGTCGAGTGAACCCGTCCGTCCACAAGTGTGCTTCTTCTCAGTTCGAACGATCGGCGGAGAGTCCTCGTTTGATGAGGCTTTCTCCCCACACACTGAGAGGAAGGAGAATGCGTTGTTGTGCGTTCGGTCGGGCAATGTGTGCCGGCGTGTAGTTTTGCGCGACGAAGTATTATGAGAAGAGAGAGAGAGAGGAGGAAGAGATCTGTCTCATTCGAACGACAATATTTTAAGAGATAGATTTTGCGCCTCCGGAAATAAGTTCGCTTTCGAACGATGTTCCAGAACGACTGCTGTCTAATGTCGTCGTCGTTGTCGCTGAAAGGGGAAAGAAGAGTGGTCTTTCCTTTGCGGCGCGGCGGCGGCGACAAACAGCAAAGCAGCTTGTCACGGAACTACTTTTGCGACTTTACCGTTTGCGAAGAAGTGTTCTCTCGTGTACTTCGTGTGTGTGGACATTTGAACGAAAATAGCGTTGTTGAGAGTTCGAACGGAAGCGCTCTGATGAAGGAAGAGGGGTGTAGAACACTAGCGTGGAAAGAGCCTGCTGCGGGATACCCGAAGGCGCAATCCACGAAGACCCTTCTCTTCTCAGAGCTCCTCTCTCTACGTTATTATTGCTGTCCCCTTCGTGTCAGAATTTTTGATGGCACTCTCCGTGCTGACGGCCGATGAAGCACTGGTGTGCGTAGTCTCGTTACGACGAGGGTGCGGACGCTCGTTCTCACGGTCGGATCGACAAACTTAAACTCCGATTTTGCCGTTGTCGTCATCTAAACGACTAACGGTGCTCGGCCTCGTTCTAGCGCTCCGGAACGCGGTTAAACCGAGCCTCGGCTTGTCCGAGGGAGAACACCTGAACCATGTTTGCTTTCTATACGAAGCAAAAAGCATATAATGCAAATACAACCCTGAACGGTGGATCACTTGGCTCGTGGGTCGATGAAGAACGCAGCTAATTGCGCGTCAACGTGTGAACTGCAGGACACATGAACATCGACATTTCGAACGCACATTGCGGTCCTCGGATATAATTCCCGGACCACGCCTGGCTGAGGGTCGTTTATGTACCCAAAAACTGCTTGCGCGGCTCTTTGTGTCTTCCTTCATCATGAGGAGAAGACACTTGTAGAGTCTCGTACGAGCGAATTTGTTGGACGTTCGTCGGAATTTGCCGCAGACTGGAAGAGAATAATAACGTCTCTCCTCGACGCGGATCCGACGTCGTCTGAAATGATTATAAGAGAACGAGAAAAGTGCGGAGGATTGAAAGAACGAAAAGGACGTGTACGTCTTAGATTGCGCAGAGAACAACTCTTTTTAGTTTCGTACAGAAAGAGATCGAACGTAATACCGCGCGATGAAAATAATATCTCTCTTACCTTTCTTTCCCGCAGTTTCTGGCAAAGCATCCTCGAACGAGAGAGAATACATACACATATGATGCTATGCCTCGAACGAAGGAGAAACTGCTGTGGTATCCGAGAATGCCAAAAGGGAATTGCTTAGGGAAAGAGATTTTCTTCATCGTAGCGTTTCGAACGAAATTCTTTTATCAAAGATATCTGCGCAATCGAACGAAATCGTCCGAGAGAGCTCCACGCCGCCAATTTCGTGTCTCCCACGATCGTCGCAGATTTTCGTGCCCGGTCGTCGAGTCCCCGACTCTTAAATTTGCGTTCCATTTCGAGGTGCTTTGTGCTCTGAAATTCTCCGACCTAACCCAGACTCTCACTGTCTCTCTCAAGCTTCTTC
>CAXDIW010000299.1:27500-40000 GCA_963989415.1 Cerceris ruficornis | reverse complement strand
GCGACCGAGCGTCGGCGGAGGCAGCCGAGCGCCGGCGGAGGCAGCCGAGCGGGCCTGACGGAGAGAAGGGGAGAAGCCGGGCGGAGCGGCCGAGCAACGGCGGAGACGGCCGAGCGTCCCCAACCGCACCCGAGGCCAGCCGACCGAGGGAGCGAGAGAGAGGGAGCCATGGCAGCGGACTCCGAGGAGGAAGGGAGCGCCCGGGCGGCGGAGAATCTGGCCGAGGCGCGGCTAGCGGCCGAGCGGAGGAAGAGGAAGGAGGAGAAGAGGAGGAAAAAGGAGGAGGAGCGAAAGCTGCTCAACCTGGAGCTGACCACGGAGGGGTCAGCCATGGAGACCGACGGGGAGGAGTGGACGACGGTGACGAGGAGCCGCCGCAATAGCAGCAAGGAGGAGGCGACCGCCGCTGCCTCGGCGCCTGCACCCGCCGTGAAAGGCCTGAAGCGGTCACGCGGAATGTCGGCGTCTGGCCTCAGCGAGGCGAGCGTAGAGAGCGCAACGGAGGATATTGCGGTGGTGAAAGCCGCAACGAGGAGCCAGCAGCCGACGGTAGTTCTAGTAAAGCTAGAGCAGGAGGAGATGCCACCACCACCGGCACCAACGGCGACTTCTATCGCCAAGCGGACTCGGCGAGCATCGCCAGCCAGAGCTGAAGCGGAGAAGGAGAAGGACCGTCCCACAGTCGCCGAGAAGGAAGGAGGAGACAACACCCTGGAGGGTGTAAGGAGAGCGGCAGCAGCGGCGCAGAAGGAGATCACCTCCTTCTGCCTCGACGAGCAGGGAGGAGTAACCAGGGCTCAGGCGAGCTTCATCCTGGCACGAGTAAGTATTCTGAGTGAGGTGATAGGCAGCCTCACGCTCAAATGCGGGCGCCTCGAAGGACGTCTGGAGGAGAGGAGAGGAGAGGAGAAAGAGACGAGCGGCCGACAACAGCCCCAAGCAGCTCCCAGGAAGAGGCCAGCGGCCGCAGCGCAAAAGGCTAATAACAGCAGGCCTGTCACCGGCGCCGCGGCTTCGAACGTCCCCGTCAGCGGCGCCGTGCGATCCTTCGCTGCGGCACTTAAGGGAGCAGCAACTACGCAGAGGATGCCTACCTGGACGGCGCAAAGGGCGGCGGCCGCCATCGATGCCTCAGCGAAGGCCTTGCCGAGAGCGGAAGTCCTCATCCGGCCGGCCACGGCGGCGGTAGCAGCTAGCAGCGAGGACACCAAGAAGGCCCTAATGGCCTTGATAAACCCCGCGGCCGAGAAAATCGCCGTGAGAGCAGTAAGGAAGGCGCGGGACAACGGAGTTATAGTGGAGACCGCGTGTGAGAAACACTTGGAAGCGTTTTACAAGAGCTCCAAGTTGAAGGACGCGGGCTTCACCGTGACGAAACCGGTAGGTGATAGGCCGCGAGTGATTATTTTTGACGTGCCGCGCGAAATGGAGTCGTCGGAAATTTCGGACGCGATAGTGGCGCAGAATTTCATGGATCGCCCCGCTGGAAATGTCGCGGATATAATATCTCCGATTTTTAAGACCGGAAAACGTGACCGCGATGTTGTGGACTGGGTAGTCGAAGTGGTGCCGGACTTACGTAGCCGCATTATATCGAAGAACCGGCTGTGCTTGGGCTGGAAAACGTGCCCTGTGCGCGACTATCTCGAGGCAACTAGGTGCTACAAGTGCCAGGTTTACGGACACATAGCCAAATTCTGCAAGCAGGAAACGGATACGTGCACCCATTGCACAAAGATGGGACATCGAGCAGCTGAGTGCCCCGAGAAAGAGAAGCAGGCCTGCTGCATTAACTGCAGAAAGGCCCGCCGTCCACACCAGCACAGCGCCGCAAGCAGGACCTGCCCGTCGTACACGGCGGCGTTGCTGAGGAGAGCTGCCCTTATTCAGTATGGATAATACAGCCACCCACAGTCCAGCAGCGCCATCCGGAGACAACGCAGCAGCTGCAGCGTCTTCACGAGGTAACGGCCCTCGTGCTGTCTTTAATATGCGCTACATTCGCGAACGCGTAGGTAGGGCCCTCAGATCGGAGACGGCTCCGCCTGAGGGAAGTAGACTCACGCATCCCCACGCCCGAGCGGTCGAAACCGTGCTGTCCGCGCCACGCGCCGCGAACCCCACCGCGAACCCCTCCGCGTCAACCGCGCTGCGCTCTCTCGCGAGTTCTTCCGCCGCGCAGCCGCAACCGCCGCCGCCGACCGAAACCGCGAACGGGACCACGGGAATTAGGATACTGCAGCTGAATATGCGGCGTTCAGCTGCAGTAAGCGGCGAGGTACGCCAACTCGTGGCCGAGAAGCGCCTCGACGTCCTGCTTCTACAGGAACCATACGTCAGAGCGCTCGGCACGAGATATAGTCTTTGCGGATTAGGTACTGGAATTAGGGTCGCCGCCGTACGCTCACAGCGTCCGTGGGCTGCGGTTGCCGTAGCGAACCCGTCGGTCCAGATTCTTCTCGTCTCACAGCTAAGCACGAGCCACTGCGTCGTGGCGGAAGTGCAAGCGCCCAGCCTCTCTTTCTACGCCGTCTCGTGCTATTTTCAGTACAGCGACGAGATTGAGAAGCACCTCAGACACCTCGAGGCGGTGTTCCATTCTCTGAGGGGGAAGAGACTTTTAGTAGGAGCAGATGCAAACGCCCGATCGTCCCTCTGGGGTCCCCAGAGCACCGACGAAAGAGGTTCTCTATTCGAGGATTTCATCCGGGCGTTTGATATGACGGTGGTCAACGTCCCCGGCCAAGGTCCCACCTACGAGGCGGTAACAGGTTCGTCTTTCATCGACGTAACCCTGGCATCGCCTCCCATCACCCAATTCATCGGGGAATGGAAGGTGAGGCGCGATTGGACCAACAGCGACCATCACTCTATCGATATGAGGCTCAGGGTACCGAAAACCGCTCGAGATGGTCGGCGCCTCGCTTCCGGCCGGTTCGACACCCGTCGGGCCGACTGGGATCGATTCGCCGACGCCCTCGCGGAGCTCTCGCGGGAGAGATTGGATCCCTGCGCCTTGAACTCGGTGGAGGAAGTAGAGGCGATGGCGGAGACGCTTACCGACGTCCTTACGGACGCCAGTACAGCGTCGATGCCCCGTAAACGGCAATTTAGGAAGTCCAACCCGTGGTGGACAGCGAAATTGACGAACCTAAAGAAGGCCGTGTACCGTAAAAGACGCGCGCTGCAGAGGAGTAGAGACGAACCCTCCCACCTCGAAAACCTGCGTATTTACCGCTCTTCTTTGCGGGAATATAGCAGGGAGGTCAGAAGGGCGAAGCTCGAAAGCTGGCAGAACTTCGTCTCGTCGCACGGGAACTCGGAGCCGTGGGGCTTCGTTTATAAGCACCAGGCGGAGAAAGTCCGGCTTCAGACCGTGCTCAGCACGGTCCGGCGAGACGACGGTTCCAACACGAAGAGTATTAAGGAAACTGCCAGCTACCTCTTGGACGCCCACGTCCCAGACGATCGGGAAGACGAGGACACGCCATCCCAGCGTGTAGTTAGGCTGTCTTCATCGGCACCGCCGAGCACGGCAGACGCGACTCCTTTCACGGAGGTCGAGGTCGCCGATGCCACGAAGACTTTTTACAAGGACAAGGCGCCCGGACCGGACGAGATCGAAGTCCGGGTACTCAAAGCGGCGATTAGAGTAATTCCCGATCAGGTACTGCGGCTCTTCAACGCGTGCCTTCAGTGGGGCGTCTTTCCCTCCGCTTGGAAGGTAGGCTCTCTGAGAGCCCTCCTGAAAGGCAAGGACAAGGACGAGAAGGATCCGCGATCATATAGACCGATTTGCCTCCTCTCCGTCATAGGAAAGCTCTTCGAAAAACTCTTAAAGAGTAGAATTACCAGCACGGCGTTGGCGCCGGGAAAAGTCTCCGATAGACAATTCGGGTTCACCCCCGGAAAATCTACGGAAGACGCGATCGTTGAGCTGCGCCGCATGGTATCCGCCGACGAGGCGAGATACTGCGTGGCGTTGCTCTTTGATATTACCGGTGCCTTCGACAATGTATGGTGGCCCCTTGTTTTAGCGTCCCTTAAGGAAAGAGACTGCCCCCGGAATGTTTTCGAGGTAATAAAGAATTACTTCGTCTCCCGGCGGGTTAAGATCTCTATAGGAAACGAAGAGGTTTCCAAGCAGGCCACGCGCGGTTGCCCGCAAGGCTCAGTCCTTGGACCGGCCTGCTGGAATCTCGTCTTCGACGGCCTTCTCAGGCTTCTCGAGGCGAAAATAGGACCCCAATTTATTGCTTACGCGGACGATATCCTCGTCCTCGTAAGCGCAAACACGCGCCGTGAGCTAGAGCTCAAAGGTCAACGCGTCGCGGACCTTGTAGTAGGATGGTGTAAAGACGCCAAACTCCAGATCTCAGCCCGCAAAACGGAAGCGATAGCGCTTAAATGCGGCTGGATCAGGAGAGCCGTGGTAGGAAGACGGGGAGGAGCCCGTCCGGACCGAAAACGGAAACAGCTTCGCGCGAAGAAACCCGAAATACTATCGCGGCCACCGACCCTTACGATAGGTGAAACGAGAATCGCGTTTAAGAAAACGGTTCGATATCTTGGCGTCCACTTCGACCAGGGAATGGGAGTTCACTCCCACTGTAGTTACCTCAGCGGCAAGGTCGGGCCGCTGTTCGGTAAACTTAGAAGACTCGCGGCGAGTCGATGGGGCCTTCGCTTCACAACGCTCGCGACATTGTACCGCGGAGTCTTCTGCCCGGTAGTCGGCTATGCGGCCGCCGGCTGGAGCGATCGATGCAACGCGGGCGATATTAAGACCCTTCAGGCAGCGCAGCGGCGAGCACTTATTTCAGTATGCGCCGCCTATAGAAAGGCGTCCTTCGAGGCGCTCTGCGTTGTCGCAGGCGAGGTCCCCATCGACCTGCACTTAGAAGTGCGTAGGGCCATATATGAAATCAGGAAAGGCAGGGACGCCAAGATCGGGGATATCCTGGTCCCCGCCGCGGCGGAAGACGCGACCGAGCGCGTCAAAATGCAGGCGATATATTTGTGGCAGGCTCGGTGGGAAGTCTCCACCAAAGGCCGCACCACACACGCGTTTTTCGAGACCGTGCAGCAGCGACTCGCTGCACGGTGGGTCACGCCTGATCACCATTGCACTCAGGTACTGACCGGCCACGGCAACTTCCGCGAGCGTCTCGCGATGTACGAAGTTGTCGAGGATCCGCAATGTACATGTGGTGAAGGCATCGACTCCGTTGCGCACCATGTCTTGGAGTGCAAGGAATTCGCCCCCCAGAGAGTAGCTCTGGAGGAGTTCATAGGAAACGCGGAATGGCCAACGGCGGCGCGAAATCTCGTTGCCTCCCCGGAAGCCTTCCGCGTACTCGCGGATTTTAGTAGGGAAACTCTTCAGCTGAAGAGTTTCCAATAGGACGCTCAATAGGGCCAAATGGGTGTCACGCGCGACACCGGGACGAGGCCGCCCCGTGGTTCCCCGTGGATGCGATCCCAGCGGGAAGTGGAAACACTTCGCGATGGGACCGTAACTAAACTCGTCCTCCTGTAACGGCGTACAGGCAGTTGGGATTTTTGCAGGCCCGAGCCCCTGGCAGCATAACTGCTGGAAGTAGATGGTTAGATTTTGTCGCGTATGCCTATCAAGGCGAGGTCGCATGATCTGAGTCGTCTCGCACGGCCAGGTCTTACAATAGCCTGTCCCTATCTTAGTCGAGGCCTGACAGTCGAAGCGAACGGACGTACCGAGCGGAGCGCTCCGTATACCTGAGACCTATACCTGCGGCTAACCCTTGCGAGAAAAGTGTCACTTGTGTCGAGTTTAAGCGCGTTATATTTAACGAATATTTTAACATATTCTACGAATATTCCGTTTTTAAATTCAATCTTGTGTGGATTACTAAGTGTGATTGTGGATTTTCTGCGGGCGTGTTAGTGGCTGTGACAGGCAACTGCTCGCAGACCTAACACTCGCTTCGAAGCGGCTTTCGAGGCTGTTTTTCGAATATATTTGGCTTTTGCCGAATATAGTCGCAAAACTAAGCGTCTATAGCCGCGTGGGAGACTGTTGGTGCATGAGAGAGTGTTTTCTTGTGGAAGGAAACAGGGAAAAAAATTAATTTTGAACGGCGATAGACGCCGAGTAGAGGAAATTTCGTCTCCCTCGAAATATCTTGCCTTCGGGTAGGAATTTCGGGAAGTACTCGCGGCCCCTGTTTCCTCTCAACGAGAGGATCATTTTGAGTGTTCGATCGTGAAAATCGATCAAACACTCAAAAAGTTATAACGATTTTCTTAGAGTTTTCAGATTCTTGGGTGTGGCCGGCGGCCATCTTGTACGCCTAGTGGCGGCCTGAGGGCCTACCGGCGCCGCCTTACCTGCGGCCTAGTCGAGGGGCCACGTGGAGCGGCCGAGCAGCGAGGCGACCGAGCGCCGGCGGAGGCAGCCGAGCGGAGCCGAGCAGAGCCGAGCGATCAGCCGGCCGACGGAGAGGAGGGGAGAGGCCGAGCGGAGCGGCCGAACGAGGACGGAGACGGCCGAGCGTCCCCAGCCGAAGCCGAGGACGGCCGACCGAGGGAGCGAGAGAGAGGGCGCCATGGCGGCGGACTCCGAGAAGGAGGAGAGCTCCCGAACGGCGGAAACAGCGACCGAGGCGCAGCTGGCGGCTGAACGGAGGCGGAAGAAGGAGGAGAGGAGGAAGAAGAAAGAGGCTGATCGAAAAGCGCTCAACCTTGCGCTGACTACGGAGGAGTCAGCCATGGAAACAGACGCCGAGGAGTGGACAACGGTGACTAGGGGACGACGCAACAGCGGCAAGGAAGCGGTGGCCGCTGCTTCCTCGACGTCCGCTCCGGCGGCGAAAGGCCTCAAGCGGTCGCGAGGGAGCACGGCATCCGCCTGCAGCGAGGCAAGCGCAGAGAGCGCCGAGGAGGAGGTTGCTGTGGTCACAGCCACAGCAAGGAGCCAGCAGCCGAAGGTTGTTCTAGTTAAACTAGAACGGGAGGAGATGCCACCACCACCGGCACCGACGGCGATTTCTGCCGCCAAACGGACGCGGCTAGCATCGCCAGCCAGGGTCACGGCAGAGAAGGAGGCGGCCCGCCCCACTGCAGCGGAGATGGACGGAGGAGAGAACACCCTGGAGGGTGTAAGGAGAGCGGCAGCCGCGGCGCAGAAGGAGATCACCTCCTTCTGCCTCGATGAACAGGGAGGAGTAACGAGGGCTCAGGCGAGCTACATCCTGGCACGCGTGAGTATTCTTAGTGAGGCGATCGGCAGCCTCACGCTCAAGTGCGGGCGCCTGGAAGGACGCCTGGAGGAGAGGAGCGGCCGACAGCAGCCCCAAGCGGCTCCAAGGAAGAGGCCGGCGGCCGCAGCCAAGGAGGCCAACAACAGCAGGCCTGTCACCGGCGCCGCGGCTTCGAACGTCCCCGTCAGCGGCGCCGTGCGATCCTTCGCTGCGGCACTGAAGGAAGCGGCTTCCTCGACGACGCAGAAGAGACCAACGAGGACGGCGATCACGACTGCCGCTGCCATCCAGGCCTCATCGATGGCTCCCGCGAGAGCCGAGGTCTTGATTCGACCCGTAACGGCGGCAGTCGCAGGCAGCAGCGAGGCGACGAAAAAGGCCTTAATGGCCTTAATCAACCCCGCGGCTGAGAAAATCTCGGTCAAAGCGGTGAGGAAAGCACGCGAAAGTGGCGTGATTGTGGAAACCGCGAGTGTGGAGCATCTGAAGGTGTTCTATCAGAGCTCCAAGCTAAAAGACGCTGGTTTCACCGTCACGAAACCAGTGGCCGACCGACCGCGAGTTATCATCTTCGACGTGCCGCGAGAAATGGAACCGGCGGAAATTTCCGATGCGATCGTCGCGCAGAATTTCCTGGATCGACCAGCGGGAAACATCGCGGATTTAATTACACCGATCCACCGTTCCGGTAAGCGCGATCGCGAAGTAGTGGACTGGGTGGTCGAAGTCGTTCCAGACTTACGCAGGCGGATCGTCGCGAAAAACCGCCTGTGCCTAGGTTGGAAAACGTGTCCAGTGCGCGACTACCTGCAGGCGACGAGGTGCTATAGGTGTCAAGCATACGGGCACATCGCGAAAAACTGCAGCCAGAAGGAGGACACCTGCAAGCACTGCACGAGGACGGGACATCGTGCAGCCGACTGTCCCGCGAAGGAGAGGCCTGCCTGCTGCATAAATTGCAGAAAGGCCGGACGCCCATCACAGCACAGCGCCAGCTACAGGGGATGCCCGTCCTACGCAGCAGCATTGCAGTGGAAAGCTTCCCGGATCCATTATGGATAAAGCAGCCTCCGGAAGCCGAGCAGCGTCCACCCGAAGCAGCGCAGCATCATCGAAAGGTAACGGCCTTCGAGCCGCTTTTGATACGCGCTGTTCCTTAAATCGGGTCAGTAGGGCCCTCAGATCGGAGACGGCTCCGCCTGAGGGAAGTAGAATCACGTATCCCCACGCCCGCGCGGTCGAAACCGCGCTGTCCGCGCCACGCGCCGCGAACCCCACCGCGAACCCCACCGCGTCAACCGCGCCGCGCTCTATCGCGAGTTCTTCCGCCGCGCAGCCGCAACCGCCGCCGCCGACCGAAACCGCGAACGGGACCACGGGAATTAGGATACTGCAGCTGAATATGCGGCGTTCAGCTGCAGTAAGCGGCGAGGTACGCCAACTCGTGGCCGAGAAGCGCCTCGACGTCCTGCTCCTGCAGGAACCACACGTCAGAGCGCTCGGCACGAGATATAGTCTTTGCGGATTAGGTTCTGGAATAAGGGTCGCCGCCGTACGCTCACTGCGTCCGTGGGCTGCGGTAGCCGTAGCGAACCCCTCGGTCCAGATTCTTCTCGTCTCACAGCTGAGCACAAGCCACTGCGTCGTGGCGGAAGTGCAAGCGCCCAGCCTCTCTTTCTACGCCGTCTCGTGCTATTTTCAGTACAGCGACGAGATTGAGAAGCACCTCAGACACCTCGAGGCGGTGTTCCATTCTCTGAGGGGGAAGAGACTTTTAGTAGGAGTAGATGCAAACGCCCGATCGTCCCTCTGGGGTCCCCAGAGCACCGACGAAAGAGGTTCTCTCTTCGAGGATTTCATCCGGGCGTTTGATATGACGGTGGTCAACGTCCCCGGCCAAGGTCCCACCTACGAGGCGGTAACAGGTTCGTCTTTCATCGACGTTACCCTGGCATCGCCTCCCATGACCCAATTCATCGGGGAATGGAAGGTGAGGCGCGACTGGACAAATAGCGACCATCACTCCATCGATGTGAGGCTCAGGGTACCAAAAACCGCTCGAGATGGTCGGCGCCTCGCTTCCGGCCGGTTCGACACCCGTCGGGCCGACTGGGATCGATTCGCCGACGCCCTCGCGGAGCTCTCGCGGGAGAGATTGGATCCCTGCGCCTTGAACTCGGTGGAGGAAGTAGAGGCGATGGCGGAGACGCTTACCGAAGTCCTTACGGACGCAAGTACAGCGTCGATGCCGCGCAAACGACAATTTAGGAAGTCCAACCCGTGGTGGACAGCGAAATTGACGAACTTAAAGAAGGCCGTGTACCGTAAAAGACGCGCGCTGCAGAGGAGTAGAGACGAACCCTCCCACCTCGAAAACCTGCGTATTTACCGCTCTTCTTTGCGGGAATATAGCAGGGAGGTCAGAAGGGCGAAGCTCGAAAGCTGGCAGAACTTCGTCTCGTCGCACGGGAACTCGGAGCCGTGGGGCTTCGTCTATAAGCACCAGGCGGAGAAAGTCCGGCTTCAGACCGTGCTCAGCACGGTCCGGCGAGACGACGGTTCCAACACGAGGAGTATTAAGGAAACTGCCAGCTACCTCTTGGACGCCCACGTCCCAGACGATCGGGAAGACGACGACACGCCATCCCAGCGTGTAGTTAGGCTGTCTTCATCGGCACCGCCGAGCACGGCAGACGCGACTCCTTTCACGGAGGTCGAGGTCACCGCTGCCACGAAGACGTTTTATAAGGACAAGGCGCCCGGACCGGACGAGATCGAAGTCCGGGTTCTCAAAGCGGCGATTAGAGTAATTCCCGATCAGGTACTGCGGCTCTTCAACGCGTGCCTTCAGTGGGGCGTCTTTCCCTCCGCTTGGAAGGTAGGCTCTCTGAGAGCCCTCCTGAAAGGCAAGGACAAGGACGAGAAGGATCCGCGATCATATAGACCGATTTGCCTCCTCTCCGTCATAGGAAAGCTCTTCGAAAAACTCTTAAAGAGTAGAATTACCAGCACGGCGTTGGCGCCGGGAAAAGTCTCCGATAGACAATTCGGGTTCACTCCCGGAAAATCTACGGAAGACGCGATCGTTGAGCTGCGCCGCATGGTATCCGCCGACGAGGCGAGATACTGCGTGGCGTTGCTCTTTGATATTACCGGTGCCTTCGACCATGTATGGTGGCCCCTTGTTTTAGCGTCCCTTAAGGAAAGAGACTGCCCCCGGAACGTTTTCGAGGTAATAAAGAATTACTTCGTCTTCCGGCGGGTAAAGATCTCAATAGGAAACGAAGCGGTTTCCAAGCAGGCCACGCGCGGTTGCCCGCAAGGTTCAGTTCTCGGACCGGCCTGCTGGAATCTCGTCTTCGACGGCCTTCTCAGGCTTCTCGAGGCGAAAATAGGACCCCAATTTATTGCTTACGCGGACGATCTCCTCGTCCTCGTAAGCGCAAACACGCGCCGTGAGCTAGAGCTCAAAGGTCAACGCGTCGCGGACCTTGTAGTAGGATGGTGTAAAGACGCCAAACTCCAGATCTCAGCCCGCAAAACAGAAGCGATAGCGCTTAAATGCGGCTGGATCAGGAGAGCCGTGGTAGGAAGACGGGGAGGAGCTCGTCCGGATCGTAAACGGAAACAGCTTCGCGCGAAGAAACCCGAAATACTATCGCGGCCACCGACCCTTAAGATAGGCGAAACGAGAATCGCGTTTAAGAAAACGGTTCGATATCTTGGCGTCCACTTCGACCAGGGAATGGGAGTTCACTCCCACTGTAATTACCTCAGCGGCAAGGTCGGGCCGCTGTTCGGTAAACTTAGAAGACTCGCGGCGAGTCGATGGGGCCTTCGCTTCACAACGCTCGCGACATTGTACCGCGGAGTCTTCTGCCCGGTAGTCGGCTATGCGGCCGCCGGCTGGAGCGATCGATGTAACGCGGGCGATATTAAGACCCTTCAGGCAGCGCAGCGGCGAGCACTTATTTCAGTGTGCGCCGCCTATAGAAAGACGTCCTTCGAGGCGCTCTGCGTTGTCGCAGGCGAGGTCCCCATCGACCTGCACTTAGAAGTGCGTAGGGCCATATATGAAATCAGGAAAGGCAGGGACGCCAAGATCGGGGATATCCTGGTCCCCGCCGCGGCGGAAGACGCGACCGAGCGCGTCAAAGCACAGGCGATATATATGTGGCAGGCCCGGTGGGAAGTCTCCACCAAAGGCCGCACCACACACGCGTTTTTCGAGACCGTGCAGCAGCGACTCGCTGCACGGTGGGTCACGCCTGATCACCATTGCACTCAGGTATTGACTGGCCACGGCAACTTCCGCGAGCGGCTCGCGATGTACGAAGTTGTCGATGACCCGCGATGTACCTGCGGTGAAGGCATCGATTCTGTCGCGCACCACTTGTTAGAGTGTACGAAATACGCTCCCCAGAGAGTAGCTCTGGAGGAGTACATAGGTAGCGCGGAATGGCCAACGGTAGCACGAAATCTCGTCACTTCCCCGGAAGCCTTCCAGATATTCGCGGATTTTTGTAGGGAAACTCTTCAGTTGAAGAGTTTCGACTGAGGACGCTCAATAGGGCCAAATGGGTGTCACGCGCGACACCGGGACGAGGCCGCCCCGTGGTTCCCCGTGGATGCGATCTCAGCGGGTAGTGGAAACACTTCGCGATGGGATCGTAACTAAACTCGTCCTCCTGTAACGGCGTACAGGCAGTTGGGATTTTTGCAGGCCCGAGCCCCTGGCAGCATAACTGCTGGAAGTAGATGGTTAGATTTTGTCGCGTATGCCTATCAAGGCGAGGTCGCATGATCTGAGTCGTCTCGTACGGCCAGGTCTTACAATAGCCTGTCCCTATCTACTTTTGCCCTGGACCCAGGGCATGTACGCGCAGTAGTGCATGCTGCGTAAAGGGGCAGATATTGACGGACAAAAGTCCGATCCTGCTACCGAAAGTCAATTATTCGTTCGAGGTGGTTCGAATAGACGATCGGAGTGGGTTACAGTATGTGCGATCCCCTAAGGAGCTGTCAGTTTTTGCTTATGCTTTTGCATTTTGCTTTTCTGGCAGTACGAAAGGTTGGTGTCTTTCGGGGTGATCCTAGCCAGAGCAAATGGGCATTGTCGCGCAATGCCGGAGCCCCCTACGCGCTGGGACCCCGTGTGCACGTGACCAGAGCGGAAACGTACGTGTGATGTTTCGTTGCATGTAGACGTCCGCTCTGGGCTCGTGGCCAAGAGCTCTCCTGTGGAAAACGGCCGCACAGGCA
>CAXDIW010000299.1:0-22500 GCA_963989415.1 Cerceris ruficornis | reverse complement strand
TAGGACTTAGAAAAAATTTTACTCCCGGCGGCGAAAGGTCTACGCCGCTAGGACTTTGAAAAAATTTTACTCCCGGCGGCGAAAGGTCTACGCCGCTAGGACTTAGAAAAAATTTTACTCCCGGCGGCGAAAGGTCTACGCCGCTAGGACTTTGAAAAAATTTTACTCCCGGCGGCGAAAGGTCTACGCCGCTAGGACTTAGAAAAAATTTTACTCCCGGCGGCGAAAGGTCTACGCCGCTAGGACTTAGAAAAATTTTCATACTTTACGATTTTTTCTCTCGATTTTATCGGTATAGGAAAGCGTTGTAGAGGAAAACGTTTGGGACGAAAGTTTCATGGCTTGCGATGCTCTACAAGAATACGACATTTCGATCGCCCGCCGAAATTAGGAAATCGGTTAATTAACAATAAGTTGCAAAAATTTGTTTATTAACAAAAATTTTCGCCCCGGGCAATATTGTTTCTCTTTCGATTCCGCGCCAGAAAGTATTAAAACTTTTTCCTCTAGGTCGCACCGCTGCCGCTCTACTGTCTTGGCGGAAACACCACTGCCGCCCGTCCTTACGAAATCGGTTAATCAACAATAAGTCGCAAAATTGGCCTATTAACGAAATTTTTCGCCCAGTGCAATGTTGTTTCTTTTTCGATTCTGCGTAAAAAAGAAAGATACACTTTTTCCTCTAAGTCGCACCGTTGAGGCTCCACACTCTTGTAAAGGTCTACGCCGCTAGGACTTAGAAAAATTTTCATACTTTACGATTTTTTCTCTCGATTTTATCGGTATAGGAAAGCGTTGTAGAGGAAAACGTTTGGGACGAAAGTTTCATGGCTTGCGATGCTCTACAAGAATACGACAGTTCGATCGCCCGCCGAAATTAGGAAATCGGTTAATTAACAATAAGTTGCAAAAATTTGTTTATTAACAAAAATTTTCGCCCCGGGCAATATTGTTTCTCTTTCGATTCCGCGCCAGAAAGTATTAAAACTTTTTCCTCTAGGTCGCACCGCTGCCGCTCTACTGTCTTGGCGGAAACACCACTGCCGCCCGTCCTTACGAAATCGGTTAATCAACAATAAGTCGCAAAATTGGCCTATTAACGAAATTTTTCGCCCAGTGCAATGTTGTTTCTTTTTCGATTCTGCGTAAAAAAGAAAGATACACTTTTTCCTCTAAGTCGCACCGTTGAGGCTCCACACTCTTGTAAAGGTCTACGCCGCTAGGACTTAGAAAAATTTTCATACTTTACGATTTTTTCTCTCGATTTTATCGGTATAGGAAAGCGTTGTAGAGGAAAACGTTTGGGACGAAAGTTTCATGGCTTGCGATGCTCTACAAGAATACGACATTTCGATCGCCCGCCGAAATTAGGAAATCGGTTAATTAACAATAAGTTGCAAAAATTTGTTTATTAACAAAAATTTTCGCCCCGGGCAATATTGTTTCTCTTTCGATTCCGCGCCAGAAAGTATTAAAACTTTTTCCTCTAGGTCGCACCGCTGCCGCTCTACTGTCTTGGCGGAAACACCACTGCCGCCCGTCCTTACGAAATCGGTTAATCAACAATAAGTCGCAAAATTGGCCTATTAACGAAATTTTTCGCCCAGTGCAATGTTGTTTCTTTTTTGATTCTGCGTAAAAAAGAAAGATACACTTTTTCCTCTAAGTCGCACCGTTGAGGCTCTACACTCTTGTAAAGGTCTACGCCGCTAGGACTTAGAAAAATTTTCATACTTTACGATTTTTTCTCTCGATTTTATCGGTATAGGAAAGCGTTGTAGAGGAAAACGTTTGGGACGAAAGTTTCATGGCTTGCGATGCTCTACAAGAATACGACACTTCGATCGCCCGCCGAAATTAGGAAATCGGTTAATTAACAATAAGTTGCAAAAATTTGTTTATTAACAAAAATTTTCGCCCCGGGCAATATTGTTTCTCTTTCGATTCCGCGCCAGAAAGTATTAAAACTTTTTCCTCTAGGTCGCACCGCTGCCGCTCTACTGTCTTGGCGGAAACACCACTGCCGCCCGTCCTTACGAAATCGGTTAATCAACAATAAGTCGCAAAATTGGCCTATTAACGAAATTTTTCGCCCAGTGCAATGTTGTTTCTTTTTCGATTCTGCGTAAAAAAGAAAGATACACTTTTTCCTCTAAGTCGCACCGTTGAGGCTCCACACTCTTGTAAAGGTCTACGCCGCTAGGACTTAGAAAAATTTTCATACTTTACGATTTTTTCTCTCGATTTTATCGGTATAGGAAAGCGTTGTAGAGGAAAACGTTTGGGACGAAAGTTTCATGGCTTGCGATGCTCTACAAGAATACGACATTTCGATCGCCCGCCGAAATTAGGAAATCGGTTAATTAACAATAAGTTGCAAAAATTTGTTTATTAACAAAAATTTTCGCCCCGGGCAATATTGTTTCTCTTTCGATTCCGCGCCAGAAAGTATTAAAACTTTTTCCTCTAGGTCGCACCGCTGCCGCTCTACTGTCTTGGCGGAAACACCACTGCCGCCCGTCCTTACGAAATCGGTTAATCAACAATAAGTCGCAAAATTGGCCTATTAACGAAATTTTTCGCCCAGTGCAATGTTGTTTCTTTTTCGATTCTGCGTAAAAAAGAAAGATACACTTTTTCCTCTAAGTCGCACCGTTGAGGCTCTACACTCTTGTAAAGGTCTACGCCGCTAGGACTTAGAAAAATTTTCATACTTTACGATTTTTTCTCTCGATTTTATCGGTATAGGAAAGCGTTGTAGAGGAAAACGTTTGGGACGAAAGTTTCATGGCTTGCGATGCTCTACAAGAATACGACACTTCGATCGCCCGCCGAAATTAGGAAATCGGTTAATTAACAATAAGTTGCAAAAATTTGTTTATTAACAAAAATTTTCGCCCCGGGCAATATTGTTTCTCTTTCGATTTCGCACCAGAAAGTATTAAAACTTTTTCCTCTAGGTCGCACCGCTGCCGCTCTACTGTCTTGGCGGGAAGACCACTGCCGCTCGTCCTTACGAAATCGGTTAATCAACAATAAGTCGCAAAATTGGCCTATTAACGAAATTTTTCGCCCAGTGCAATGTTGTTTCTTTTTCGATTCTGCGTAAAAAAGAAAGATACACTTTTTCCTCTAAGTCGCACCGTTGAGGCTCTACACTCTTGTAAAGGTCTACGCCGCTAGGACTTAGAAAAATTTTCATACTTTACGATTTTTTCTCTCGATTTTATCGGTATAGGAAAGCGTTGTAGAGGAAAACGTTTGGGACGAAAGTTTCATGGCTTGCGATGCTCTACAAGAATACGACACTTCGATCGCCCGCCGAAATTAGGAAATCGGTTAATTAACAATAAGTTGCAAAAATTTGTTTATTAACAAAAATTTTCGCCCCGGGCAATATTGTTTCTCTTTCGATTCCGCGCCAGAAAGTATTAAAACTTTTTCCTCTAGGTCGCACCGCTGCCGCTCTACTGTCTTGGCGGGAAGACCACTGCCGCTCGTCCTTACGAAATCGGTTAATCAACAATAAGTCGCAAAATTGGCCTATTAACGAAATTTTTCGCCCAGTGCAATGTTGTTTCTTTTTCGATTCTGCGTAAAAAAGAAAGATACACTTTTTCCTCTAAGTCGCACCGTTGAGGCTCTACACTCTTGTAAAGGTCTACGCCGCTAGGACTTAGAAAAATTTTCATACTTTACGATTTTTTCTCTCGATTTTATCGGTATAGGAAAGCGTTGTAGAGGAAAACGTTTGGGACGAAAGTTTCATGGCTTGCGATGCTCTACAAGAATACGACACTTCGATCGCCCGCCGAAATTAGGAAATCGGTTAATTAACAATAAGTTGCAAAAATTTGTTTATTAACAAAAATTTTCGCCCCGGGCAATATTGTTTCTCTTTCGATTCCGCGCCAGAAAGTATTAAAACTTTTTCCTCTAGGTCGCACCGCTGCCGCTCTACTGTCTTGGCGGGAAGACCACTGCCGCTCGTCCTTACGAAATCGGTTAATCAACAATAAGTCGCAAAATTGGCCTATTAACGAAATTTTTCGCCCAGTGCAATGTTGTTTCTTTTTCGATTCTGCGTAAAAAAGAAAGATACACTTTTTCCTCTAAGTCGCACCGTTGAGGCTCCACACTCTTGTAAAGGTCTACGCCGCTAGGACTTAGAAAAATTTTCATACTTTACGATTTTTTCTCTCGATTTTATCGGTATAGGAAAGCGTTGTAGAGGAAAACGTTTGGGACGAAAGTTTCATGGCTTGCGATGCTCTACAAGAATACGACACTTCGATCGCCCGCCGAAATTAGGAAATCGGTTAATTAACAATAAGTTGCAAAAATTTGTTTATTAACAAAAATTTTCGCCCCGGGCAATATTGTTTCTCTTTCGATTCCGCGCCAGAAAGTATTAAAACTTTTTCCTCTAGGTCGCACCGCTGCCGCTCTACTGTCTTGGCGGGAAGACCACTGCCGCTCGTCCTTACGAAATCGGTTAATCAACAATAAGTCGCAAAATTGGCCTATTAACGAAATTTTTCGCCCAGTGCAATGTTGTTTCTTTTTCGATTCTGCGTAAAAAAGAAAGATACACTTTTTCCTCTAAGTCGCACCGTTGAGGCTCTACACTCTTGTAAAGGTCTACGCCGCTAGGACTTAGAAAAATTTTCATACTTTACGATTTTTTCTCTCGATTTTATCGGTATAGGAAAGCGTTGTAGAGGAAAACGTTTGGGACGAAAGTTTCATGGCTTGCGATGCTCTACAAGAATACGACATTTCGATCGCCCGCCGAAATTAGGAAATCGGTTAATTAACAATAAGTTGCAAAAATTTGTTTATTAACAAAAATTTTCGCCCCGGGCAATATTGTTTCTCTTTCGATTCCGCGCCAGAAAGTATTAAAACTTTTTCCTCTAGGTCGCACCGCTGCCGCTCTACTGTCTTGGCGGAAACACCACTGCCGCCCGTCCTTACGAAATCGGTTAATCAACAATAAGTCGCAAAATTGGCCTATTAACGAAATTTTTCGCCCAGTGCAATGTTGTTTCTTTTTCGATTCTGCGTAAAAAAGAAAGATACACTTTTTCCTCTAAGTCGCACCGTTGAGGCTCCACACTCTTGTAAAGGTCTACGCCGCTAGGACTTAGAAAAATTTTCATACTTTACGATTTTTTCTCTCGATTTTATCGGTATAGGAAAGCGTTGTAGAGGAAAACGTTTGGGACGAAAGTTTCATGGCTTGCGATGCTCTACAAGAATACGACATTTCGATCGCCCGCCGAAATTAGGAAATCGGTTAATTAACAATAAGTTGCAAAAATTTGTTTATTAACAAAAATTTTCGCCCCGGGCAATATTGTTTCTCTTTCGATTCCGCGCCAGAAAGTATTAAAACTTTTTCCTCTAGGTCGCACCGCTGCCGCTCTACTGTCTTGGCGGAAACACCACTGCCGCCCGTCCTTACGAAATCGGTTAATCAACAATAAGTCGCAAAATTGGCCTATTAACGAAATTTTTCGCCCAGTGCAATGTTGTTTCTTTTTCGATTCTGCGTAAAAAAGAAAGATACACTTTTTCCTCTAAGTCGCACCGTTGAGGCTCTACACTCTTGTAAAGGTCTACGCCGCTAGGACTTAGAAAAATTTTCATACTTTACGATTTTTTCTCTCGATTTTATCGGTATAGGAAAGCGTTGTAGAGGAAAACGTTTGGGACGAAAGTTTCATGGCTTGCGATGCTCTACAAGAATACGACATTTCGATCGCCCGCCGAAATTAGGAAATCGGTTAATTAACAATAAGTTGCAAAAATTTGTTTATTAACAAAAATTTTCGCCCCGGGCAATATTGTTTCTCTTTCGATTCCGCGCCAGAAAGTATTAAAACTTTTTCCTCTAGGTCGCACCGCTGCCGCTCTACTGTCTTGGCGGAAACACCACTGCCGCCCGTCCTTACGAAATCGGTTAATCAACAATAAGTCGCAAAATTGGCCTATTAACGAAATTTTTCGCCCAGTGCAATGTTGTTTCTTTTTCGATTCTGCGTAAAAAAGAAAGATACACTTTTTCCTCTAAGTCGCACCGTTGAGGCTCTACACTCTTGTAAAGGTCTACGCCGCTAGGACTTAGAAAAATTTTCATACTTTACGATTTTTTCTCTCGATTTTATCGGTATAGGAAAGCGTTGTAGAGGAAAACGTTTGGGACGAAAGTTTCATGGCTTGCGATGCTCTACAAGAATACGACACTTCGATCGCCCGCCGAAATTAGGAAATCGGTTAATTAACAATAAGTTGCAAAAATTTGTTTATTAACAAAAATTTTCGCCCCGGGCAATATTGTTTCCCTTTCGATTCCGCGCCAGAAAGTATTAAAACTTTTTCCTCTAGGTCGCACCGCTGCCGCTCTACTGTCTTGGCGGAAACACCACTGCCGCCCGTCCTTACGAAATCGGTTAATCAACAATAAGTCGCAAAATTGGCCTATTAACGAAATTTTTCGCCCAGTGCAATGTTGTTTCTTTTTCGATTCTGCGTAAAAAAGAAAGATACACTTTTTCCTCTAAGTCGCACCGTTGAGGCTCTACACTCTTGTAAAGGTCTACGCCGCTAGGACTTAGAAAAATTTTCATACTTTACGATTTTTTCTCTCGATTTTATCGGTATAGGAAAGCGTTGTAGAGGAAAACGTTTGGGACGAAAGTTTCATGGCTTGCGATGCTCTACAAGAATACGACATTTCGATCGCCCGCCGAAATTAGGAAATCGGTTAATTAACAATAAGTTGCAAAAATTTGTTTATTAACAAAAATTTTCGCCCCGGGCAATATTGTTTCTCTTTCGATTCCGCGCCAGAAAGTATTAAAACTTTTTCCTCTAGGTCGCACCGCTGCCGCTCTACTGTCTTGGCGGAAACACCACTGCCGCCCGTCCTTACGAAATCGGTTAATCAACAATAAGTCGCAAAATTGGCCTATTAACGAAATTTTTCGCCCAGTGCAATGTTGTTTCTTTTTCGATTCTGCGTAAAAAAGAAAGATACACTTTTTCCTCTAAGTCGCACCGTTGAGGCTCTACACTCTTGTAAAGGTCTACGCCGCTAGGACTTAGAAAAATTTTCATACTTTACGATTTTTTCTCTCGATTTTATCGGTATAGGAAAGCGTTGTAGAGGAAAACGTTTGGGACGAAAGTTTCATGGCTTGCGATGCTCTACAAGAATACGACACTTCGATCGCCCGCCGAAATTAGGAAATCGGTTAATTAACAATAAGTTGCAAAAATTTGTTTATTAACAAAAATTTTCGCCCCGGGCAATATTGTTTCTCTTTCGATTCCGCGCCAGAAAGTATTAAAACTTTTTCCTCTAGGTCGCACCGCTGCCGCTCTACTGTCTTGGCGGGAAGACCACTGCCGCTCGTCCTTACGAAATCGGTTAATCAACAATAAGTCGCAAAATTGGCCTATTAACGAAATTTTTCGCCCAGTGCAATGTTGTTTCTTTTTCGATTCTGCGTAAAAAAGAAAGATACACTTTTTCCTCTAAGTCGCACCGTTGAGGCTCCACACTCTTGTAAAGGTCTACGCCGCTAGGACTTAGAAAAATTTTCATACTTTACGATTTTTTCTCTCGATTTTATCGGTATAGGAAAGCGTTGTAGAGGAAAACGTTTGGGACGAAAGTTTCATGGCTTGCGATGCTCTACAAGAATACGACATTTCGATCGCCCGCCGAAATTAGGAAATCGGTTAATTAACAATAAGTTGCAAAAATTTGTTTATTAACAAAAATTTTCGCCCCGGGCAATATTGTTTCTCTTTCGATTCCGCGCCAGAAAGTATTAAAACTTTTTCCTCTAGGTCGCACCGCTGCCGCTCTACTGTCTTGGCGGAAACACCACTGCCGCCCGTCCTTACGAAATCGGTTAATCAACAATAAGTCGCAAAATTGGCCTATTAACGAAATTTTTCGCCCAGTGCAATGTTGTTTCTTTTTCGATTCTGCGTAAAAAAGAAAGATACACTTTTTCCTCTAAGTCGCACCGTTGAGGCTCTACACTCTTGTAAAGGTCTACGCCGCTAGGACTTAGAAAAATTTTCATACTTTACGATTTTTTCTCTCGATTTTATCGGTATAGGAAAGTGTTGTAGAGGAAAACGTTTGGGACGAAAGTTTCATGGCTTGCGATGCTCTACAAGAATACGACACTTCGATCGCCCGCCGAAATTAGGAAATCGGTTAATTAACAATAAGTTGCAAAAATTTGTTTATTAACAAAAATTTTCGCCCCGGGCAATATTGTTTCTCTTTCGATTCCGCGCCAGAAAGTATTAAAACTTTTTCCTCTAGGTCGCACCGCTGCCGCTCTACTGTCTTGGCGGGAAGACCACTGCCGCTCGTCCTTACGAAATCGGTTAATCAACAATAAGTCGCAAAATTGGCCTATTAACGAAATTTTTCGCCCAGTGCAATGTTGTTTCTTTTTCGATTCTGCGTAAAAAAGAAAGATACACTTTTTCCTCTAAGTCGCACCGTTGAGGCTCCACACTCTTGTAAAGGTCTACGCCGCTAGGACTTAGAAAAATTTTCATACTTTACGATTTTTTCTCTCGATTTTATCGGTATAGGAAAGCGTTGTAGAGGAAAACGTTTGGGACGAAAGTTTCATGGCTTGCGATGCTCTACAAGAATACGACATTTCGATCGCCCGCCGAAATTAGGAAATCGGTTAATTAACAATAAGTTGCAAAAATTTGTTTATTAACAAAAATTTTCGCCCCGGGCAATATTGTTTCTCTTTCGATTCCGCGCCAGAAAGTATTAAAACTTTTTCCTCTAGGTCGCACCGCTGCCGCTCTACTGTCTTGGCGGAAACACCACTGCCGCCCGTCCTTACGAAATCGGTTAATCAACAATAAGTCGCAAAATTGGCCTATTAACGAAATTTTTCGCCCAGTGCAATGTTGTTTCTTTTTCGATTCTGCGTAAAAAAGAAAGATACACTTTTTCCTCTAAGTCGCACCGTTGAGGCTCTACACTCTTGTAAAGGTCTACGCCGCTAGGACTTAGAAAAATTTTCATACTTTACGATTTTTTCTCTCGATTTTATCGGTATAGGAAAGTGTTGTAGAGGAAAACGTTTGGGACGAAAGTTTCATGGCTTGCGATGCTCTACAAGAATACGACACTTCGATCGCCCGCCGAAATTAGGAAATCGGTTAATTAACAATAAGTTGCAAAAATTTGTTTATTAACAAAAATTTTCGCCCCGGGCAATATTGTTTCTCTTTCGATTCCGCGCCAGAAAGTATTAAAACTTTTTCCTCTAGGTCGCACCGCTGCCGCTCTACTGTCTTGGCGGAAACACCACTGCCGCCCGTCCTTACGAAATCGGTTAATCAACAATAAGTCGCAAAATTGGCCTATTAACGAAATTTTTCGCCCAGTGCAATGTTGTTTCTTTTTCGATTCTGCGTAAAAAAGAAAGATACACTTTTTCCTCTAAGTCGCACCGTTGAGGCTCCACACTCTTGTAAAGGTCTACGCCGCTAGGACTTAGAAAAATTTTCATACTTTACGATTTTTTCTCTCGATTTTATCGGTATAGGAAAGCGTTGTAGAGGAAAACGTTTGGGACGAAAGTTTCATGGCTTGCGATGCTCTACAAGAATACGACATTTCGATCGCCCGCCGAAATTAGGAAATCGGTTAATTAACAATAAGTTGCAAAAATTTGTTTATTAACAAAAATTTTCGCCCCGGGCAATATTGTTTCTCTTTCGATTCCGCGCCAGAAAGTATTAAAACTTTTTCCTCTAGGTCGCACCGCTGCCGCTCTACTGTCTTGGCGGAAACACCACTGCCGCCCGTCCTTACGAAATCGGTTAATCAACAATAAGTCGCAAAATTGGCCTATTAACGAAATTTTTCGCCCAGTGCAATGTTGTTTCTTTTTCGATTCTGCGTAAAAAAGAAAGATACACTTTTTCCTCTAAGTCGCACCGTTGAGGCTCTACACTCTTGTAAAGGTCTACGCCGCTAGGACTTAGAAAAATTTTCATACTTTACGATTTTTTCTCTCGATTTTATCGGTATAGGAAAGCGTTGTAGAGGAAAACGTTTGGGACGAAAGTTTCATGGCTTGCGATGCTCTACAAGAATACGACACTTCGATCGCCCGCCGAAATTAGGAAATCGGTTAATTAACAATAAGTTGCAAAAATTTGTTTATTAACAAAAATTTTCGCCCCGGGCAATATTGTTTCTCTTTCGATTCCGCGCCAGAAAGTATTAAAACTTTTTCCTCTAGGTCGCACCGCTGCCGCTCTACTGTCTTGGCGGAAACACCACTGCCGCCCGTCCTTACGAAATCGGTTAATCAACAATAAGTCGCAAAATTGGCCTATTAACGAAATTTTTCGCCCAGTGCAATGTTGTTTCTTTTTCGATTCTGCGTAAAAAAGAAAGATACACTTTTTCCTCTAAGTCGCACCGTTGAGGCTCCACACTCTTGTAAAGGTCTACGCCGCTAGGACTTAGAAAAATTTTCATACTTTACGATTTTTTCTCTCGATTTTATCGGTATAGGAAAGCGTTGTAGAGGAAAACGTTTGGGACGAAAGTTTCATGGCTTGCGATGCTCTACAAGAATACGACATTTCGATCGCCCGCCGAAATTAGGAAATCGGTTAATTAACAATAAGTTGCAAAAATTTGTTTATTAACAAAAATTTTCGCCCCGGGCAATATTGTTTCTCTTTCGATTCCGCGCCAGAAAGTATTAAAACTTTTTCCTCTAGGTCGCACCGCTGCCGCTCTACTGTCTTGGCGGAAACACCACTGCCGCCCGTCCTTACGAAATCGGTTAATCAACAATAAGTCGCAAAATTGGCCTATTAACGAAATTTTTCGCCCAGTGCAATGTTGTTTCTTTTTCGATTCTGCGTAAAAAAGAAAGATACACTTTTTCCTCTAAGTCGCACCGTTGAGGCTCTACACTCTTGTAAAGGTCTACGCCGCTAGGACTTAGAAAAATTTTCATACTTTACGATTTTTTCTCTCGATTTTATCGGTATAGGAAAGCGTTGTAGAGGAAAACGTTTGGGACGAAAGTTTCATGGCTTGCGATGCTCTACAAGAATACGACACTTCGATCGCCCGCCGAAATTAGGAAATCGGTTAATTAACAATAAGTTGCAAAAATTTGTTTATTAACAAAAATTTTCGCCCCGGGCAATATTGTTTCTCTTTCGATTTCGCACCAGAAAGTATTAAAACTTTTTCCTCTAGGTCGCACCGCTGCCGCTCTACTGTCTTGGCGGGAAGACCACTGCCGCTCGTCCTTACGAAATCGGTTAATCAACAATAAGTCGCAAAATTGGCCTATTAACGAAATTTTTCGCCCAGTGCAATGTTGTTTCTTTTTCGATTCTGCGTAAAAAAGAAAGATACACTTTTTCCTCTAAGTCGCACCGTTGAGGCTCTACACTCTTGTAAAGGTCTACGCCGCTAGGACTTAGAAAAATTTTCATACTTTACGATTTTTTCTCTCGATTTTATCGGTATAGGAAAGCGTTGTAGAGGAAAACGTTTGGGACGAAAGTTTCATGGCTTGCGATGCTCTACAAGAATACGACACTTCGATCGCCCGCCGAAATTAGGAAATCGGTTAATTAACAATAAGTTGCAAAAATTTGTTTATTAACAAAAATTTTCGCCCCGGGCAATATTGTTTCTCTTTCGATTCCGCGCCAGAAAGTATTAAAACTTTTTCCTCTAGGTCGCACCGCTGCCGCTCTACTGTCTTGGCGGGAAGACCACTGCCGCTCGTCCTTACGAAATCGGTTAATCAACAATAAGTCGCAAAATTGGCCTATTAACGAAATTTTTCGCCCAGTGCAATGTTGTTTCTTTTTCGATTCTGCGTAAAAAAGAAAGATACACTTTTTCCTCTAAGTCGCACCGTTGAGGCTCTACACTCTTGTAAAGGTCTACGCCGCTAGGACTTAGAAAAATTTTCATACTTTACGATTTTTTCTCTCGATTTTATCGGTATAGGAAAGCGTTGTAGAGGAAAACGTTTGGGACGAAAGTTTCATGGCTTGCGATGCTCTACAAGAATACGACACTTCGATCGCCCGCCGAAATTAGGAAATCGGTTAATTAACAATAAGTTGCAAAAATTTGTTTATTAACAAAAATTTTCGCCCCGGGCAATATTGTTTCTCTTTCGATTCCGCGCCAGAAAGTATTAAAACTTTTTCCTCTAGGTCGCACCGCTGCCGCTCTACTGTCTTGGCGGGAAGACCACTGCCGCTCGTCCTTACGAAATCGGTTAATCAACAATAAGTCGCAAAATTGGCCTATTAACGAAATTTTTCGCCCAGTGCAATGTTGTTTCTTTTTCGATTCTGCGTAAAAAAGAAAGATACACTTTTTCCTCTAAGTCGCACCGTTGAGGCTCCACACTCTTGTAAAGGTCTACGCCGCTAGGACTTAGAAAAATTTTCATACTTTACGATTTTTTCTCTCGATTTTATCGGTATAGGAAAGCGTTGTAGAGGAAAACGTTTGGGACGAAAGTTTCATGGCTTGCGATGCTCTACAAGAATACGACACTTCGATCGCCCGCCGAAATTAGGAAATCGGTTAATTAACAATAAGTTGCAAAAATTTGTTTATTAACAAAAATTTTCGCCCCGGGCAATATTGTTTCTCTTTCGATTCCGCGCCAGAAAGTATTAAAACTTTTTCCTCTAGGTCGCACCGCTGCCGCTCTACTGTCTTGGCGGGAAGACCACTGCCGCTCGTCCTTACGAAATCGGTTAATCAACAATAAGTCGCAAAATTGGCCTATTAACGAAATTTTTCGCCCAGTGCAATGTTGTTTCTTTTTCGATTCTGCGTAAAAAAGAAAGATACACTTTTTCCTCTAAGTCGCACCGTTGAGGCTCTACACTCTTGTAAAGGTCTACGCCGCTAGGACTTAGAAAAATTTTCATACTTTACGATTTTTTCTCTCGATTTTATCGGTATAGGAAAGCGTTGTAGAGGAAAACGTTTGGGACGAAAGTTTCATGGCTTGCGATGCTCTACAAGAATACGACATTTCGATCGCCCGCCGAAATTAGGAAATCGGTTAATTAACAATAAGTTGCAAAAATTTGTTTATTAACAAAAATTTTCGCCCCGGGCAATATTGTTTCTCTTTCGATTCCGCGCCAGAAAGTATTAAAACTTTTTCCTCTAGGTCGCACCGCTGCCGCTCTACTGTCTTGGCGGAAACACCACTGCCGCCCGTCCTTACGAAATCGGTTAATCAACAATAAGTCGCAAAATTGGCCTATTAACGAAATTTTTCGCCCAGTGCAATGTTGTTTCTTTTTCGATTCTGCGTAAAAAAGAAAGATACACTTTTTCCTCTAAGTCGCACCGTTGAGGCTCCACACTCTTGTAAAGGTCTACGCCGCTAGGACTTAGAAAAATTTTCATACTTTACGATTTTTTCTCTCGATTTTATCGGTATAGGAAAGCGTTGTAGAGGAAAACGTTTGGGACGAAAGTTTCATGGCTTGCGATGCTCTACAAGAATACGACATTTCGATCGCCCGCCGAAATTAGGAAATCGGTTAATTAACAATAAGTTGCAAAAATTTGTTTATTAACAAAAATTTTCGCCCCGGGCAATATTGTTTCTCTTTCGATTCCGCGCCAGAAAGTATTAAAACTTTTTCCTCTAGGTCGCACCGCTGCCGCTCTACTGTCTTGGCGGAAACACCACTGCCGCCCGTCCTTACGAAATCGGTTAATCAACAATAAGTCGCAAAATTGGCCTATTAACGAAATTTTTCGCCCAGTGCAATGTTGTTTCTTTTTCGATTCTGCGTAAAAAAGAAAGATACACTTTTTCCTCTAAGTCGCACCGTTGAGGCTCTACACTCTTGTAAAGGTCTACGCCGCTAGGACTTAGAAAAATTTTCATACTTTACGATTTTTTCTCTCGATTTTATCGGTATAGGAAAGCGTTGTAGAGGAAAACGTTTGGGACGAAAGTTTCATGGCTTGCGATGCTCTACAAGAATACGACATTTCGATCGCCCGCCGAAATTAGGAAATCGGTTAATTAACAATAAGTTGCAAAAATTTGTTTATTAACAAAAATTTTCGCCCCGGGCAATATTGTTTCTCTTTCGATTCCGCGCCAGAAAGTATTAAAACTTTTTCCTCTAGGTCGCACCGCTGCCGCTCTACTGTCTTGGCGGAAACACCACTGCCGCCCGTCCTTACGAAATCGGTTAATCAACAATAAGTCGCAAAATTGGCCTATTAACGAAATTTTTCGCCCAGTGCAATGTTGTTTCTTTTTCGATTCTGCGTAAAAAAGAAAGATACACTTTTTCCTCTAAGTCGCACCGTTGAGGCTCTACACTCTTGTAAAGGTCTACGCCGCTAGGACTTAGAAAAATTTTCATACTTTACGATTTTTTCTCTCGATTTTATCGGTATAGGAAAGCGTTGTAGAGGAAAACGTTTGGGACGAAAGTTTCATGGCTTGCGATGCTCTACAAGAATACGACACTTCGATCGCCCGCCGAAATTAGGAAATCGGTTAATTAACAATAAGTTGCAAAAATTTGTTTATTAACAAAAATTTTCGCCCCGGGCAATATTGTTTCTCTTTCGATTCCGCGCCAGAAAGTATTAAAACTTTTTCCTCTAGGTCGCACCGCTGCCGCTCTACTGTCTTGGCGGAAACACCACTGCCGCCCGTCCTTACGAAATCGGTTAATCAACAATAAGTCGCAAAATTGGCCTATTAACGAAATTTTTCGCCCAGTGCAATGTTGTTTTCTTTTTCGATTCTGCGTAAAAAAGAAAGATACACTTTTTCCTCTAAGTCGCACCGTTGAGGCTCTACACTCTTGTAAAGGTCTACGCCGCTAGGACTTAGAAAAATTTTCATACTTTACGATTTTTTCTCTCGATTTTATCGGTATAGGAAAGCGTTGTAGAGGAAAACGTTTGGGACGAAAGTTTCATGGCTTGCGATGCTCTACAAGAATACGACATTTCGATCGCCCGCCGAAATTAGGAAATCGGTTAATTAACAATAAGTTGCAAAAATTTGTTTATTAACAAAAATTTTCGCCCCGGGCAATATTGTTTCTCTTTCGATTCCGCGCCAGAAAGTATTAAAACTTTTTCCTCTAGGTCGCACCGCTGCCGCTCTACTGTCTTGGCGGAAACACCACTGCCGCCCGTCCTTACGAAATCGGTTAATCAACAATAAGTCGCAAAATTGGCCTATTAACGAAATTTTTCGCCCAGTGCAATGTTGTTTCTTTTTCGATTCTGCGTAAAAAAGAAAGATACACTTTTTCCTCTAAGTCGCACCGTTGAGGCTCTACACTCTTGTAAAGGTCTACGCCGCTAGGACTTAGAAAAATTTTCATACTTTACGATTTTTTCTCTCGATTTTATCGGTATAGGAAAGCGTTGTAGAGGAAAACGTTTGGGACGAAAGTTTCATGGCTTGCGATGCTCTACAAGAATACGACACTTCGATCGCCCGCCGAAATTAGGAAATCGGTTAATTAACAATAAGTTGCAAAAATTTGTTTATTAACAAAAATTTTCGCCCCGGGCAATATTGTTTCTCTTTCGATTCCGCGCCAGAAAGTATTAAAACTTTTTCCTCTAGGTCGCACCGCTGCCGCTCTACTGTCTTGGCGGAAACACCACTGCCGCCCGTCCTTACGAAATCGGTTAATCAACAATAAGTCGCAAAATTGGCCTATTAACGAAATTTTCGCCCAGTGCAATGTTGTTTCTTTTTCGATTCTGCGTAAAAAAGAAAGATACACTTTTTCCTCTAAGTCGCACCGTTGAGGCTCCACACTCTTGTAAAGGTCTACGCCGCTAGGACTTAGAAAAATTTTCATACTTTACGATTTTTTCTCTCGATTTTATCGGTATAGGAAAGCGTTGTAGAGGAAAACGTTTGGGACGAAAGTTTCATGGCTTGCGATGCTCTACAAGAATACGACAATTCGATCGCCCGCCGAAATTAGGAAATCGGTTAATTAACAATAAGTTGCAAAAATTTGTTTATTAACAAAAATTTTCGCCCCGGGCAATATTGTTTCTCTTTCGATTCCGCGCCAGAAAGTATTAAAACTTTTTCCTCTAGGTCGCACCGCTGCCGCTCTACTGTCTTGGCGGAAACACCACTGCCGCCCGTCCTTACGAAATCGGTTAATCAACAATAAGTCGCAAAATTGGCCTATTAACGAAATTTTTCGCCCAGTGCAATGTTGTTTCTTTTTCGATTCTGCGTAAAAAAGAAAGATACACTTTTTCCTCTAAGTCGCACCGTTGAGGCTCTACACTCTTGTAAAGGTCTACGCCGCTAGGACTTAGAAAAATTTTCATACTTTACGATTTTTTCTCTCGATTTTATCGGTATAGGAAAGTGTTGTAGAGGAAAACGTTTGGGACGAAAGTTTCATGGCTTGCGATGCTCTACAAGAATACGACACTTCGATCGCCCGCCGAAATTAGGAAATCGGTTAATTAACAATAAGTTGCAAAAATTTGTTTATTAACAAAAATTTTCGCCCCGGGCAATATTGTTTCTCTTTCGATTCCGCGCCAGAAAGTATTAAAACTTTTTCCTCTAGGTCGCACCGCTGCCGCTCTACTGTCTTGGCGGGAAGACCACTGCCGCTCGTCCTTACGAAATCGGTTAATCAACAATAAGTCGCAAAATTGGCCTATTAACGAAATTTTTCGCCCAGTGCAATGTTGTTTCTTTTTCGATTCTGCGTAAAAAAGAAAGATACACTTTTTCCTCTAAGTCGCACCGTTGAGGCTCCACACTCTTGTAAAGGTCTACGCCGCTAGGACTTAGAAAAATTTCATACTTTACGATTTTTTCTCTCGATTTTATCGGTATAGGAAAGCGTTGTAGAGGAAAACGTTTGGGACGAAAGTTTCATGGCTTGCGATGCTCTACAAGAATACGACATTTCGATCGCCCGCCGAAATTAGGAAATCGGTTAATTAACAATAAGTTGCAAAAATTTGTTTATTAACAAAAATTTTCGCCCCGGGCAATATTGTTTCTCTTTCGATTCCGCGCCAGAAAGTATTAAAACTTTTTCCTCTAGGTCGCACCGCTGCCGCTCTACTGTCTTGGCGGAAACACCACTGCCGCCCGTCCTTACGAAATCGGTTAATCAACAATAAGTCGCAAAATTGGCCTATTAACGAAATTTTTCGCCCAGTGCAATGTTGTTTCTTTTTCGATTCTGCGTAAAAAAGAAAGATACACTTTTTCCTCTAAGTCGCACCGTTGAGGCTCTACACTCTTGTAAAGGTCTACGCCGCTAGGACTTAGAAAAATTTTCATACTTTACGATTTTTTCTCTCGATTTTATCGGTATAGGAAAGTGTTGTAGAGGAAAACGTTTGGGACGAAAGTTTCATGGCTTGCGATGCTCTACAAGAATACGACACTTCGATCGCCCGCCGAAATTAGGAAATCGGTTAATTAACAATAAGTTGCAAAAATTTGTTTATTAACAAAAATTTTCGCCCCGGGCAATATTGTTTCTCTTTCGATTCCGCGCCAGAAAGTATTAAAACTTTTTCCTCTAGGTCGCACCGCTGCCGCTCTACTGTCTTGGCGGGAAGACCACTGCCGCTCGTCCTTACGAAATCGGTTAATCAACAATAAGTCGCAAAATTGGCCTATTAACGAAATTTTTCGCCCAGTGCAATGTTGTTTCTTTTTCGATCTGCGTAAAAAAGAAAGATACACTTTTTCCTCTAAGTCGCACCGTTGAGGCTCCACACTCTTGTAAAGGTCTACGCCGCTAGGACTTAGAAAAATTTTCATACTTTACGATTTTTTCTCTCGATTTTATCGGTATAGGAAAGCGTTGTAGAGGAAAACGTTTGGGACGAAAGTTTCATGGCTTGCGATGCTCTACAAGAATACGACATTTCGATCGCCCGCCGAAATTAGGAAATCGGTTAATTAACAATAAGTTGCAAAAATTTGTTTATTAACAAAAATTTTCGCCCCGGGCAATATTGTTTCTCTTTCGATTCCGCGCCAGAAAGTATTAAAACTTTTTCCTCTAGGTCGCACCGCTGCCGCTCTACTGTCTTGGCGGAAACACCACTGCCGCCCGTCCTTACGAAATCGGTTAATCAACAATAAGTCGCAAAATTGGCCTATTAACGAAATTTTTCGCCCAGTGCAATGTTGTTTCTTTTTCGATTCTGCGTAAAAAAGAAAGATACACTTTTTCCTCTAAGTCGCACCGTTGAGGCTCTACACTCTTGTAAAGGTCTACGCCGCTAGGACTTAGAAAAATTTTCATACTTTACGATTTTTTCTCTCGATTTTATCGGTATAGGAAAGCGTTGTAGAGGAAAACGTTTGGACGAAAGTTTCATGGCTTGCGATGCTCTACAAGAATACGACACTTCGATCGCCCGCCGAAATTAGGAAATCGGTTAATTAACAATAAGTTGCAAAAATTTGTTTATTAACAAAAATTTTCGCCCGGGCAATATTGTTTCTCTTTCGATTCCGCGCCAGAAAGTATTAAAACTTTTTCCTCTAGGTCGCACCGCTGCCGCTCTACTGTCTTGGCGGGAAGACCACTGCCGCTCGTCCTTACGAAATCGGTTAATCAACAATAAGTCGCAAAATTGGCCTATTAACGAAATTTTTCGCCCAGTGCAATGTTGTTTCTTTTTCGATTCTGCGTAAAAAAGAAAGATACACTTTTTCCTCTAAGTCGCACCGTTGAGGCTCTACACTCTTGTAAAGGTCTACGCCGCTAGGACTTAGAAAAATTTTCATACTTTACGATTTTTTCTCTCGATTTTATCGGTATAGGAAAGCGTTGTAGAGGAAAACGTTTGGGACGAAAGTTTCATGGCTTGCGATGCTCTACAAGAATACGACATTTCGATCGCCCGCCGAAATTAGGAAATCGGTTAATTAACAATAAGTTGCAAAAATTTGTTTATTAACAAAAATTTTCGCCCCGGGCAATATGTTTCTCTTTCGATTCCGCGCCAGAAAGTATTAAAACTTTTTCCTCTAGGTCGCACCGCTGCCGCTCTACTGTCTTGGCGGAAACACCACTGCCGCCCGTCCTTACGAAATCGGTTAATCAACAATAAGTCGCAAAATTGGCCTATTAACGAAATTTTTCGCCCAGTGCAATGTTGTTTCTTTTTCGATTCTGCGTAAAAAAGAAAGATACACTTTTTCCTCTAAGTCGCACCGTTGAGGCTCTACACTCTTGTAAAGGTCTACGCCGCTAGGACTTAGAAAAATTTTCATACTTTACGATTTTTTCTCTCGATTTTATCGGTATAGGAAAGCGTTGTAGAGGAAAACGTTTGGGACGAAAGTTTCATGGCTTGCGATGCTCTACAAGAATACGACACTTCGATCGCCCGCCGAAATTAGGAAATCGGTTAATTAACAATAAGTTGCAAAAATTTGTTTATTAACAAAAATTTTCGCCCCGGGCAATATTGTTTCTCTTTCGATTCGCACCAGAAAGTATTAAAACTTTTTCCTCTAGGTCGCACCGCTGCCGCTCTACTGTCTTGGCGGGAAGACCACTGCCGCTCGTCCTTACGAAATCGGTTAATCAACAATAAGTCGCAAAATTGGCCTATTAACGAAATTTTTCGCCCAGTGCAATGTTGTTTCTTTTTCGATTCTGCGTAAAAAAGAAAGATACACTTTTTCCTCTAAGTCGCACCGTTGAGGCTCTACACTCTTGTAAAGGTCTACGCCGCTAGGACTTAGAAAAATTTTCATACTTTACGATTTTTTCTCTCGATTTTATCGGTATAGGAAAGCGTTGTAGAGGAAAACGTTTGGGACGAAAGTTTCATGGCTTGCGATGCTCTACAAGAATACGACACTTCGATCGCCCGCCGAAATTAGGAAATCGGTTAATTAACAATAAGTTGCAAAAATTTGTTTATTAACAAAAATTTTCGCCCCGGGCAATATTGTTTCTCTTTCGATTCCGCGCCAGAAAGTATTAAAACTTTTTCCTCTAGGTCGCACCGCTGCCGCTCTACTGTCTTGGCGGGAAGACCACTGCCGCTCGTCCTTACGAAATCGGTTAATCAACAATAAGTCGCAAAATTGGCCTATTAACGAAATTTTTCGCCCAGTGCAATGTTGTTTCTTTTTCGATTCTGCGTAAAAAAGAAAGATACACTTTTTCCTCTAAGTCGCACCGTTGAGGCTCTACACTCTTGTAAAGGTCTACGCCGCTAGGACTTAGAAAAATTTTCATACTTTACGATTTTTTCTCTCGATTTTATCGGTATAGGAAAGCGTTGTAGAGGAAAACGTTTGGGACGAAAGTTTCATGGCTTGCGATGCTCTACAAGAATACGACACTTCGATCGCCCGCCGAAATTAGGAAATCGGTTAATTAACAATAAGTTGCAAAAATTTGTTTATTAACAAAAATTTTCGCCCGGGCAATATTGTTTCTCTTTCGATTCCGCGCCAGAAAGTATTAAAACTTTTTCCTCTAGGTCGCACCGCTGCCGCTCTACTGTCTTGGCGGGAAGACCACTGCCGCTCGTCCTTACGAAATCGGTTAATCAACAATAAGTCGCAAAATTGGCCTATTAACGAAATTTTTCGCCCAGTGCAATGTTGTTTCTTTTTCGATTCTGCGTAAAAAAGAAAGATACACTTTTTCCTCTAAGTCGCACCGTTGAGGCTCCACACTCTTGTAAAGGTCTACGCCGCTAGGACTTAGAAAAATTTTCATACTTTACGATTTTTTCTCTCGATTTTATCGGTATAGGAAAGCGTTGTAGAGGAAAACGTTTGGGACGAAAGTTTCATGGCTTGCGATGCTCTACAAGAATACGACATTTCGATCGCCCGCCGAAATTAGGAAATCGGTTAATTAACAATAAGTTGCAAAATTTGTTTATTAACAAAAATTTTCGCCCCGGGCAATATTGTTTCTCTTTCGATTCCGCGCCAGAAAGTATTAAAACTTTTTCCTCTAGGTCGCACCGCTGCCGCTCTACTGTCTTGGCGGAAGACCACTGCCGCTCGTCCTTACGAAATCGGTTAATCAACAATAAGTCGCAAAATTGGCCTATTAACGAAATTTTTCGCCCAGTGCAATGTTGTTTCTTTTTCGATTCTGCGTAAAAAAGAAAGATACACTTTTTCCTCTAAGTCGCACCGTTGAGGCTCTACACTCTTGTAAAGGTCTACGCCGCTAGGACTTAGAAAAATTTTCATACTTTACGATTTTTTCTCTCGATTTTATCGGTATAGGAAAGCGTTGTAGAGGAAAACGTTTGGGACGAAAGTTTCATGGCTTGCGATGCTCTACAAGAATACGACATTTCGATCGCCCGCCGAAATTAGGAAATCGGTTAATTAACAATAAGTTGCAAAAATTTGTTTATTAACAAAAATTTTCGCCCCGGGCAATATTGTTTCTCTTTCGATTCCGCGCCAGAAAGTATTAAAACTTTTTCCTCTAGGTCGCACCGCTGCCGCTCTACTGTCTTGGCGGAAGACACCACTGCCGCCCGTCCTTACGAAATCGGTTAATCAACAATAAGTCGCAAAATTGGCCTATTAACGAAATTTTTCGCCCAGTGCAATGTTGTTTCTTTTTCGATTCTGCGTAAAAAGAAAGATACACTTTTTCCTCTAAGTCGCACCGTTGAGGCTCCACACTCTTGTAAAGGTCTACGCCGCTAGGACTTAGAAAAATTTTCATACTTTACGATTTTTTTCTCTCGATTTTATCGGTATAGGAAAGCGTTGTAGAGGAAAACGTTTGGGACGAAAGTTTCATGGCTTGCGATTGCTCTACAAGAATACGACATTTCGATCGCCCGCCGAAATTAGGAAATCGGTTAATTAACAATAAGTTGCAAAAATTTGTTTATTAACAAAAATTTTCGCCCCGGGCAATATTGTTTCTCTTTCGATTTCGCAGCCAGAAAGTATTAAACTTTTTCCTCTAGGTCGCACCGCTGCGCTCTACTGTCTTGGCGGGAAGACCACTGCCGCTCGTCCTTACGAAATCGGTTAATCAACAATAAGTCGCAAAATTGGCCTATTAACGAAATTTTTCGCCCAGTGCAATGTTGTTTCTTTTTCGATTCTGCGTAAAAAAGAAAGATACACTTTTTCCTCTAAGTCGCACCGTTGAGGCTCTACACTCTTGTAAAGGTCTACGCCGCTAGGACTTAGAAAAATTTTCATACTTTACGATTTTTTCTCTCGATTTTATCGGTATAGGAAAGCGTTGTAGAGGAAAACGTTTGGGACGAAAGTTTCATGGCTTGCGATGCTCTACAAGAATACGACACTTCGATCGCCCGCCGAAATTAGGAAATCGGTTAATTAACAATAAGTTGCAAAAATTTGTTTATTAACAAAAATTTTCGCCCCGGGCAAT